>JAEQBA010002956.1:97407-268942 GCA_019434445.1 Phalangium opilio
TAATAAAAAGTCTCACCTTTCGCATATGGACGATTTATTTCCGAAAACGTTGTATAATATTTTATACCCTTACTTTTTAAATATATCTGGAAACGAGGACCGAATTCCGAACCTCTATCGCTAGTAACTAATTTAGGTTTGTGTCGATTACTTTTTAATAGGATATGTTTAAAAGCTTGAATTACCGTCTCCACCCTCTTATTTTTAATCGGAACTAACGAACCCCATTTTGAAAAATAATCCACGCAAGCTAAAATATATCTGACCCCTTTATTATACCTTTTTAAGCTTTGCATATCAATTAAATCCAAACCCCAAATTTGGTCAATACCAAATGAAATAACTCGCGGTCTCAAATAATTAATTCTAGCTGGTCTGTGTAGAGTATAAACATTTTGTTGTTTGAGAAATTCTTTAACATCTCGTACCCGATAACCAAACTTCTTCGCTTCCCTAAAGAGAGCAGCGACACTGGCGTAGGACCCTGGGCTTTTACTATTATAATAAATGCTTTGAATTTTCCCCCAATCTTTCCCCTTGTTTCGTGTCTCCTCCGCTCTACGCTTTTCCATCTCATATCCTTTTCACAACCTAAAAAAAATCGATGCCTAAACTTTCACCTTTCTTGGTCTATTCACGCTCTTTACCGTCTTTCTCAAATGTTTATTCACATTCCAAAACCTTTTCCCCCGTCTAACTACCCTCCTACCTGACTGAAGTTTCCACGAAACCTTAGACGGGACTATTATAATTCTCTTACGTAACATCATGGATCCAAATTCTGAATGAGTATGGTTTATTCATACACTTGTTATTTATAGGAAAATAACGCAACTAGGAATAATAGACATCTTACTAATATTTTTTTATTATCACACATTACAAAATAGGGTTATTTTTCCACTATATCCTTATTCCCGTAAGGTAATGAAGTAACACCATCTTCCAAAATATACCGTTTATCATCATAACACGATAACGCGGCTTTCCGAACTTTCAAGGTATAAAGTTCATGATTCTCAGACTGGAATCGATACATGGTCTCTGACGTACGTTTCCTTTTGAAAAGACAATTTTTATAGTCCTCGTGTCTTATTTTGTTTTTCACAACAGTTTTACAAATCCCCTTCAACGTTTTTTTTTCTTCCGTTTCACTCAACAAAAGACTATAAATTTTACTACGGAGCCCTACGTATTCGTGAATGGGCTTCCCCGAAGTTTCATCTTTGAACTTTCCCAACGCCTTTTTATTGACCTCATTGTAGAGAAAATGGTTCTTAGGATAATTGCTAAAGTCAAATTTATCACCGTGTCTCTCTAAATCTTTATACACGTTTTCCGTTTGAACTTCAATACAGAATGAATCAGTGTCGGTGAATAACAATTTCACACGATCATTATATACTTGCTTTAAGAAATTGAAGTAAAAATCGAACATGAGATGTTTTGATAATTCAAGAACAGAAAACCCTATGTAAATTGGTCTATTTAAAGTAATTTTTTTGGGGCGCATGGAAACGCCCACTAAATCTTTGTTAAATACCGTCACACTTTTAAACGAGGGTTGACTAACTTTCTTTAACAATGTTTTTTTCGTGTGAGCTAAATGAAATACTATTCTTTTCCTTAAATTTTCCATTGATTTACCAAATAACGAATTGACAATTAGCTTGAACAATGATTGTGTAAATTCGTCGGGCGCTAGCTTCCGTTGTTCGGTATTGAATTCAATAAACGGTCTAAGCCAACGCTCTTGTCTGAATTCTAACGCTCTATGTATTTTTGTTAAGACCATACCTTGTTGTAAGTAAAGTTTTAGATTTCTATAATGGAGAACATACTTCGTTTTAGACATTTGGTTGGGAATTAATTTTGGGTTTGATTCTTTAGGAGGTATGTTAAATTCTGCTAACACATCTTGACAATATGGTGAAAGTTGGGAAACCTGAACGCTCAACCTTTCAGGAGCCAAAGGGAAATCCGATGTAAAAGCATGAATTTCCGGGGGGTAAAGAAGGTCGCATTCGATGATGTATCCTAGATTATTATCATCGGGTATTTTGGGGATTTTTGTCATTAAACTATTTAATTCTGATTCGGGGACCCACTTAAAACCATCAATTGGTAAATAATCGCTTAAACTTGTCCCATATCTGAAATGATAGACTAACATTAACCCCTTGCAATTATTTTTAAAAATCGACAAGTAACTCACAGGTTATTACAATCCAGATAGAGAATGTAACTCGTTGGTTTATCATTAACATATGTTTGAGGAATAAGCGGGTTATTGGCAGCGGCGTATCGGTGTGTTATCATAGAAACTCCTCCACGGATTTCCGATTCTAGGAAGAGATACTGGTCGATGTCTAATAATAACTCTAGTTTCACCCCAGTTTTGAAAAGCATCGCTTGCCAGGCGTAACCTGGTACTGTTGAAAATATTACTTTCTAGTATTTAAGAACTACATTACCAACACCTTACGTGTGAACGAATGTAGAACATCAAGGTTGTAAAATTGAAAACATTTGTCTCTAAACTCGTTAAAAACATCACATAATTGAACACAGTCGGTAAGCACGTATAGATCATGTAGGTCACCTAGATATTTAAATGAATCCTTTAAAATTTTCAGCCTTTAGATTTTCTTGTTAGAAATAAAAAGCTATTACCCATATTTTTCAATTGGAATGTATTCCAAATTAATTTCACATGTTCATAATCCTCTTCATCGATACTTTTATCCGATAGAGTACTGAAAAACGCTTCTTTATCCGGAAGCGCTGTCTCATCGAAAACCTTCGAGGAAGTTACATATTCGTATGGATACGGTAATTTTTTTAATAGCAATTTCGCTTTGTCCTCTTCAAATAGGTTATTAAGAACCTTAAATTTTTCCGCCCCTTCTTTACCCAAATTCATCACGAGATTCGATAATGAAGTGTTTAGAAATCTAAAAACAATTACTATAATCACTTTTACCCGAGTAAAATAATGAAATATCTTACCTAAATGAGTCGATAAATCGGATATTACTAAACGTAAACGAAATGTAACGTTCCGTGTTTGAGGGGATGCAGGACAGTTTTTCATTTTTGAAAGATCCAGCCTTTTGAAGAATTAAATGTAAATCATAGCTGAAAAAATAGTGTTATGTTTTTAATCCTATTTTAGAATTTCATATTCAAACTATTACTTGGAGAGATTATGAAAAATACATGGTAGATATTTAGGGGGTTTGATTTTCAAATTACACGAAGAATGCGCCGCTCCACGAAACTGACCAGTTAAATGACAATGATCACGTACTGGTCGGTCATCATCATCATCATCATCGGCGAAATTCTTCTTACAAACCCTACAGTGACTTGAAAATTGAAACTCTTTCTCCTGTTTATCCGTCATAATTAGTGGAATATTTATAGAGAGCATGTAACTATTAATGTCAGCCTCTATTAGCATTCGTTTGAGAAAAACACTAACAGCGTCCAATCCTCTGTTTAAAGGGGGCTTCAATTAGAACCGGTTAAAAGCAATTGGAAATTAAAAAATGCACCTGTAAACAAACGGTTTTGATGTTGTACCATCGCTATTCATAACGATGTATGCAAAACCACAAGTGATATGTTGATTAATTTTATGCGTGTGCGAAACTTTGTTATCTTGTTCGGGGCCTGCAATCGGAGATAGAATAGATTCGAAATCGGCAACAACGTATCTCGGTATTTTTTCCCTCATTTCATAATTCTTAAAAGTAAATTCTTGTTCTTCCGGCATTTCTATTAATGTCGGCGCGTGTTTTTTACAGTCGTCGATGTGTTTATCCCTTAATGTTTGTTTGGAAAATCTGTGTAGACATCTCCGACAATAAAATGTCGCGGCTTTCTTTTTAGTTAAATTAGAAAGAAGTCTCGATAAACTTTTAATCAGACAGAAATGTTTCTTTCTTCCTTTAGAAATTAACAACAGGTCTATTTGACGCCGTTCTTCACATTCGTATTCACTGATGAACAAAGGGTAGACAAACTTTTCGAATCCGAAAATATTGATACTTAAATTGTTACGCTTTTCGAAGGAAATTAGCTCACTCGGTGACACTTTGAATGGACTTTTAATATTTCCCATGTCTATTTCATCCAAATATCTCGCATAGTTACTAACTCTTTCATCGTGTAATTTAGCAGGATGTAATTTAGCTAGAATAGAGTATTCGAAACATCTCTCATCCTTATTTCGAATATTTATCAACGCTTTTTTCGATTTCAAAAACGGTGGTAGCTCGAAATATGACGCTGGTCTTAGTGGATGATATGATACGATATTTACTTGTAAAAACAGAATTTTGTTCAAAACCCAGTTGCTACCACCTTTCTGGAATTGTTCCAAAGAGTTCATTATTTTCTGAACACTTCTCTCTATTTGTTCATAAATCTCATCCTCGCTTAAAGTTGTATTTGTATAACCACGAAAGAAGGGAAACTCAAAGACTTCCTGCGTTGAATTAACTAATTGTCGACTAAACCGGACATTAACCACAAGGTACCATTTAATACCTCGTCTTTCAGTCAAATGTTTCTTCAAATACGTATATATCGCTTCTCTATGTCTACTAGTAAAAGTTAAAATATCAACTTCATTTTCATTCGCCTCTATCCGTGTCGTTACTAGAGCGTTACGTAAAATCGGAACTTCATTCAACTCTAAGTCATTAACTCCTGGTTGATTTAAATTCCTTTCACTCGATGTGTTAGTACGTGAAGTACTAGGTTGATTCAAATTATCACGTGAAGTACTAGGTTGATTCAAATTATCACGTGAAGTACTAGGTTGATTCAAATTATCACGTGAAGTACTAGGTTGATTCAAATTATCACGTGAAGTACTAGGTTGATTCAAATTATCACGTGAAGTACTCGGTTGATTCAAATTATCACGTGAAGTACTCGGTTGATTAGTTTTGTTAGATGGGTCCGCATCATCCTTCCCTCGATCGGGGTAATTCTTTCTCAGTTGTTTTAATCGTTTATGAATGGATAAATGTTTTTCTAATCTGTAACAGCGTGAAAATGTCGCGCCGCAAACTTTACAAGTTAATTTGTTTTTTTGATGAAATTCGCGTATATGTCTATTTAACGTTTTCTTATAACTAAACTCCCGATTACAATCCGGACAGGTGAAATTCATGACGGTAACTGAAAGTGCGGGTCTTTTCTCGAGTAGGATGGTATTTATACATAATCGTGACATAAATTTTCTTATGTCTTGTATTCTTAGAGGGGTTTTTTTTCTTTTTAAATCACATCCCCTCCTCCTCTAATACTTTAAAAAATAACCTACATTTTAGTTTTTATAGGTCAGGAAATCGAACTGTCCAGACACGACATATTCGACTAAATTTTTTTTTAACCGCTAACACACCACCCCCTGAACTTTACGTCGTAAAAAACCATAGCTATGTCCTGTATTCCTCGAGGGGGTTTTTCTTTTTAAATCACATCCCCTCCCTCCTTCAATACTTAAATAACCCGCATTTTGGTTTTTATAGACCAGGAAATCAAACGTGTCCATTTTACACCCCCCCCCGATCTTTACGTCATAAAAACGGGGGCGTCATAGAAAATACATAGTATGGGTTCCCTAAGGGTTCCATATGGGTTCCATATGGGTTCCCTAAGGGTTCCATATGGGTTCCATATGGGTTCCATATGGGAACCCTATGGGAAATAACATGGTGGTACTCTGGAAAACTCCATAGGTTTAACATGGTGGTTCTTGGGTTAGGACCCCCCTTTTCTCACTACTACTATTTTCAAAAATAGTCATTCATTGATTTAAAAATATGGGCCTAAAAAGTTACAAGGAGTAATGATTATGGAAATAAATAGTAGGAACTGTGGACATGACGTTCGTTTAAAGCCATTCCAATTTTGTTTTTGAAACTTTTAATTAATACATAGTTTACACGCAAGGAGGATTCATGCCATTTGCACAAGGAGACCAGGCAATTTAAGTGTGTAAAATCGTCTGCCTTATGTTAATGTCAGGAATCCTACATGCCTGTAAACTATGTATATACTTTCGAGGAGTAACGTTGGATATATTTTTGAAAAGATGGTTTACTCGCATGGAGTATTCATATGATTTTTACAGTGAAGCCTGGCTAACTAGAGGACAAAAAACGGTCTGCTATTGTCCTCCAGGGAGCCCTACCTTCAAGTGTAAATGTTTTGAATCCTCCATGTCTGTAAACGACCTATACTAATAATTTAATTTCTATGAATTTTTGTAGGAAATGTTTCAAAAAAAATGAACAAAATGAAATGGAAAGCGCAAGTAAGAATTATTGTCTCTCTTTCATCATGCAGCAGGATGAATAAAATTTAATATAAGGAAGCGTAATTTGCCTTTGCAAGCTTCTTAGTTTGATGGTCATGGGACCATGAAAGACTGAAATTATTTACTCTCATTGAAAAATGTCAGATTTTGTGTAGATATTGGAGATGTCCGAGTCGTGGGTTTTAAATACATGTTCAGTAAGAAATGTACTGTTATCATTGAAGCTAATTTTTAGTATTTAAAGATGAAGCGCTGATACCGTGTGACTTTTTCACTAAAAAGTAAAACCCCACGACCCCGATTCCAACCTTGATTTTTATGTTAGTTTTTTTCCCGTGAAAGTCACTTATATATATATATATCGCCATAGATTGATTTTTTTGGTATTATTTGTTTTCTCAACAACAACGTAATATATTTCTATCACTAAGCTGCCGGACGGTTTTAACGCAAAAATAGTGACATCACATTTGATCAAACCCAAAAAATAGTGAACCCAACTTTGCTCTATAATTTTTTTTTTAAGTTTTCATTTCGTAATAATTAGTTTGAAACGAATTGTTTGTTTTTGGATTCGGATTCGAGATTCTAAAAGAACTTTATTCATGTAAAGAACAATTTTGAAAACCTGTTTCATGTCTGAAAAAATTGTATTCGTCAAGGACATTTCTTTTTTTTTGTCACTTTAGGCTTGCTTTTTATAAATTATAAATTTGAGCGTTTGAGTTGACGTGAGCCCTGCATACCTTTTGGCTTATCTGGGGACTCTTACTAAAATAGAGTGTGTCAGATGATTCGCCTTAGACAAGCATAGTAAATAGTTGGGTGTGTGAAAGTAAATAGTGTTAACAACTAATTTTTATGCGTTACCATGAAAATCTTATGAAACAACAGAGAAATTGTACATATTTGAGCAAGAGCTAAACAATGATATTGACTTGCTTGCATTCATTTTTAGTTTTTAGCGCCATCTATTGATGGACTAAAAACTTGCACTTATACCAAAGTTTTACTACCCTTACTTTTACCCCTTTTACCCCTCTTTTACCCCCATTTACCGCTTTTTTGTGCCTTTCCCCCTATATTACCCCCTTTTTCCCCCATTTTAGCCCATGTTACGGCTGGTCGGTAGTCATAATCCCGCCCTATCCCCGCCCATTTTCGCGTTAATTTATTCAAATTTATTCATAATTCATAAATAATGCTCTAAATTATTTTATTTCGTAAATTTCCAAATCCCCGAGGGGACTCGAACGTACCAACGTTAACGCTACGGTTCGGAAACCCGGCACGCTAGAACTTCGCCACCGATTCTTGTAAGGTACCATTGCTTTTATAAGATAAGAGCTGGTAGAGACGAATCCATCTCGAGTCTAGGCGCGTTTCGCGCTTAGAGAGAGAAATTAAATAATCGCCCACTTCCACGTTAATATTACGTAAAGTCGGCCTCAAAGTCACGTCTGAAGCTTAAAGTTCTTTTCCTAAAACCTTATCAGTCTTGAATGTAGAGAGAAACGAATTAGCCATATGCCTGATCAGCGCACAGAGGGCATAGCGGCCAAAATTGGAACTATCATAGGGATGAGCTTAGAGTAGTGGCGCAGGCACTCTATATTAACTCCTTATAGGGCATAATAAGTCAAACCCTCGGAGATGCCATTACTCCATTTTATACGGAAAAATTTTTTTCGCGATTCGCGGAGACGAGCTAAGAGCGGTAAAACGTATTTTATAAATTTTCCACCTGTAAAATCTTTTAAAAAACACATGGAACTTGTATTTCTACTTACTTTCGAGGAAATACCACCGTTTTCTGAATGTAAGAGTCTTTTTTTATACATTTACTAGTAATAAAAACATTTAAGGCGAGCTAAGCCTTGGTCATGGCATAAGGAGATCATCTCTCTAAGGGCCCAAGCGCATCTATTAACAAAAACATCTAGTTCTGCTAGATGTGACGTAGATTTATTATAGGGGTTCCTTCCGAATTTTTCGTGAAACTCGCAGGAGAGAAAAATAATTTTCAAAATCAGCCACGACCGATATCCTAAGCCGGTCGTGGTCTAGACGCAAGCTCTGAGATAACGCTCCCAAGCGGTTGGGAATCAAACTAAAACAGGCGGGTAGGCGAGAGAGGAAGGACTGAGGGGAAAAAATAAGTAAGAGAATTTCCAGCACCCCCAGCTCTCTCAGACACAAGAGGTAAATTCGCGCTTAGTAGAAATCACGAAGAGCTGTCGTGAGAAATCTATGAAGGAGGGAAAAATGTTCAATGCCGGGTTACTCTGCAGCGAATGCGTTCGGCCTCTGTTTAGGCTATACAATTATTATACCACTTGAGATGAGACGGATGGCTGACCAAATCGGACATACATACATTTCAACCGTAACATAGAATCTTGGGCCCTTAGAGAGATGATCTCCTTATGGTCATGGCCACAATGTAGATTTGCACATAGGGTGAAAGAGGGCAAGAGGCTGTACTTTTGTAACTTGGAAAATTTATTTTTTAGGTTTTTCGAACATTTCTATGGCAAAATGAGGTAGGAGACTAATGAAATATTTAGTGGATAATTTTGGAGAGTCAGTTTAGGGATAATTTCATCCGTTACATTAATTTGATCTCCAAATAAGGATGGAATCGCGAACGGTTCTAGCCGACTACGTAGTCTCTTTCCAGTGGTGGGAAAGAAATCTGATTTTGTAAAATGTTTTGAACAAATCCGTAAACTGGAGATATCAGTGGACAGAGGTCCTACAGCTGTTGTTATAAACCCCTTAGAGGACCCCAAATGTGAACAATCGCTGGTAAATGTAAACACCCTGACCCTAAATACTGAAGGAGGTAGTGACTGAACACTGGACCCAAATGTGAACAACAATGATAATCAAATGGGAGGAATAAAAAGGCCCTAGGAAAGGACAGGGTTGCCACAGTCCCTGGAAAATCTGGAAAAGTCGGGGGATTTAAAAATGGGCCGAAAAGGTGAGGGAAAAGTCTAGGAATTTTAAAATTTTCAGCAAAGTCAGGGAACCTAGTTTAATAAATATTATTCTGTAATTTAATTAAGATAAAGTTCTGTAGGTAAAGTTTAAAATGAACCTAATGAGTAAGTTACTGTAGTTTATTACTAGATTGATTTTATTCATAATATGAATTCTATTTTATAAACAATGAAAAGAAAACCCGAAATTCAAAATTAGCTGGGGTCATCTTATAATGAATATAGTAATAATAATTCTTGTCACTAGAGGGCGGTAAAAACTTTATGACTGGGTCATCTTGTTGATTATTTAGTTCACGTTCAAAATTTCCTCGGGCTTGTGGTGGTGGGAGACCTCGTATCACTTGGATTGCTGAAGTCTCTGGGCTATGAAGAAAGTAAATAGTTATGAGTAGAAAACTATTTCTTTATTTCAAAATGCATGAGTAAGCTGTAGTTCAAGGGGGTAATACCGTAACAATCGTCTGTTAGCATTCTGAAAATAAATAAAAAAATATCAAAATAACATTTTAAATATGTTTGACTATATGCTGAAGGAAACGGCACAGTTATGTCTCATTGTTACTTTAGTTATAGCATTGCATGATATGCACAATATTGCGCCTTATATAATTATTATTTATGAAGCTATATAAACGAACCGTGCAAGAAAGAGAAACCAAATGATTGGATACGCCAGACACAGCTCAAAATTAGAAGATCTTTCTAAAGCGATTGATAGAATACCCGGCAAAAGAATCATTCTATCGATTGGGAACATAGAATTAAAAAGGGTAGGCATTTTCTCAAGGTTTGCTAATGAAACTTAAATATATATACAATACAATGCGTAAATTTTTACAGTACGCTGAAACAAAAGAATCATCGGTTTTAATCAACCTCATAACGTATAGCGTTCCACTCCTCGCAAAACTTGAAAACAGAGAAGTTTTTTTACTCACCCTTTTACCATCTCCTGGTCAAAATGAGTTAATAGCTTTCATCAAGCAGAGTTTAAAGGCTTATCCGTGTAAGTATCAAGCGCTTGGATAGGAATCCCATTTATGGGTGCTTGGTCAAAAGTTTCATTTGTGTGCGCTAATATAATTGGATTGGTTCTTGTTATAATTTTAGCATTTCACATGATTTCTATGGATGAAATTATAAAAACGTAAGTAACAAGGGTAAGACTTATTCGACTGCCCTTTTAAGAGAGATAAATGAACATATTCGGGATATCGAACAGACCATTCCCAGAGGCCAAAAATTATAAGAGCAGGCACTCCAAGTCGCCTTTCCCATTGAACACCGTACACTACACTAACTTCAGGCAAGCTATATTAACCATTCCAAACATTTCTTTAGAAACGGTGATCTGGATTATCAGAAACTTCAAAAACTGATAATAAAATTCTTATCGAATCGTATAAAAACGATTGTTAAACTTAACGAGTATTCTAAAAAATCGGCGAAAAAGAAAAAGTTAGCGTCAACCAGTTGAAGACGGGGTTAGAAAAAATAAACATACAAGAGATAGACGAAGGTAATTGAAGAGATAAATTTTAAACCAAACAAATACTTTGAGAGAAAAGTTGAAATTTTGCCAGCATATTAGAGAAAAATTCACTATCATGTATAAAGGCAGTATCTATAATTTTATGTTTCATTTATAAAATAAATAAGCTACTTTCCGACGAACCAAACGGTACTTTTGTCTCAGAAAGAAATACTCCAAAGGAGTCAAGTTGCAATGAACCTTCGGCACTTTCGAAAAGGCAAGAGAAAATAGAATTTAAAGGAGAGCAGAATACGAACTGGTTGAGAAGAGTCGTCCTAAATCTAAACCCAAGTTTCGCGGAGGAAGTATATACTAAAATGGTTGACAAAGTAAGATTATTTATTATTAATATTTTGCGAGTATTAGGTAGGTAATTCCAAACTTTATTTCTTAGGAAAGAACATCAATGCATGTTAGATTCTCTAAATATAGGAAAAGAAAGATTTAGGTTTAAAAAGAAAAAAAATTAAATGAAATTAGAAAAAATTAATTGAAAATAAAAATTGAAAAGAACTTAAAATAAGACTCATTCAATTTTATTTAATTGAAAAACAATTAATTGAAATTAATGTGAGAAAAGTGAAATTAGTTAAAAACATATTCTTTGCAATTAATTTAAAAAAAATTGAAATTAGTTTAAAAATAATTCATTAAACTTTATTTTAAAAATTAATTCTTTAAATTCTATTTTAAACAATTCATTGAATTTCATTTAAAATAAAAATTGAATGAAATTAATAAAAAATTTATTAAGAAATTTAATTGAAATTACTATCTAAAATAATGCTTTGACTGTAACTTGAAATATTACTTTTAATTTAAAAAAATAATTAAATTAAAAAAATATCCTTCAAGTGAAAAGGAAAAAAAGTTGAGTTTAGCTTGATGTCAGTAAATTTGAATAATTTTAAAAAAAACTTGTAAAAATGCTAAATTTATATTTATTACCATTGTAGAGCCACGTTAGGTGTTCTGAAAACGTAAAAAAAATTAAAGGGTAAAAAACTTTGCTAACACTAATTTCTGTTCTAATTCTAATAAATTTGTAAATCTAGCGATCAAAAAGAAGAAATTACAACATTGAAAGAAAATACGTCGAACATTAGGTGGACGAATGCTCTCTTTCAAGCCCTGATTGAGGTATATGAATTCAATATACTGCGAATTACCATTGATAACATAGACTCGTTCGTCCAAAAACTTAGGGTTACAGGAATGAAGATTGAAACAATTGCCGAGGGTCACGTAAAC
Source organism: Phalangium opilio (assembly GCA_019434445.1). Classification (NCBI taxonomy): domain Eukaryota; kingdom Metazoa; phylum Arthropoda; class Arachnida; order Opiliones; family Phalangiidae; genus Phalangium; species Phalangium opilio. The sequence goes on from JAEQBA010002956.1 coordinate 109,538, forward strand.
GTTTTATTGCTGAAGCTTCAGGCAGACCCTGTAGAATGCTACAAAACTATACATTGCATTCTACCCATTGCTTTTCATTTGCAAGAAATTAGGAAATGCTCCCAGTTTGAAAGAGAATTGAGCATAAGGCCTAGCGAAGAAAAGTGTAACTACTATTGGGCACGATGTATTAATAGTTTTTGAATGTAATAGAAAACTTAATGGCAATTTTTGGGAAACGTTGTTTATCACCACAAATAAAAATTTCAAGGACTAATTATTCATTAAAAAGTTGTTTTACTCGACATTGAGTTAACCGAGAAACCAGAGATAGAAAAACTAAGGGCGCATCAGTATAAAGCACATACCAAACGTGGCAATGCTTTTATGACAGTTCCTGTTTAATATCAATTATCGTGTCCGCAGAAATTTCTCAAAAATGGCTAAAGTGAATTATATGCAAGGAATTAGGTCATTTACGAGTTCCTTTTTAACCTTGATTGATTTCGTTACTAACTTCCAAGCCGGTTCCTGTTATAAACAAGATGGTTTCTGGAAATGTTTTAAGCTTAATAACATAATTAGATAGTATATGCCAGATTTAAAATATTCGACTTTTAATATGAAAAATCATTGTTCTTAAGTAAGTCGTTTTCTGGTTTCTTAAGTTTGATTATGTGACTAATTTCCAAGGCGGTTCGTGGAATAAAATGGATTGTTTCTTTCAGAGTTTTTGAAGCTTCATAATATAATTAATTTGAATGAAGAAACTGTGCGCCAGATTTCAGATACTCAAGTTTTAAAGCTAAAGTGAATGTTAGGCAATAAATAAGGTAATTTCCGAGTTCCTTCGGTTGGATTGAATGTATGACTCATTCTAAGGCGGTTCCTGGAATAAAGTATATAGCTTCTGTAGAGGTGTTCACGCTTAATATTATACTTCGATTAAATGCCGATTATATAAGCCAGATTTAAGATATTAAATTATAAAGTTAATTTGAATGCTATGAAAGAAATAAAGTCATTTTGAAGTTTCTTCTCAGGTTTGATTGATCATATGTCTAATTTCCAAGGCGGTTCTAGGTAGATTTTTTAAGCTTACTAACATAGTTAAATTGAATGAAAGTCTTATCTGCAAAATTTCTGATACTTAACTCTTATAGCTCATTAGGGATGCAACGGCCTAGAATCGGCCACTTGGCTGAATAATCGTATCGGCCGATTTTTCTTAGGTAATCTTTCTTTGCTAGTTCTGATCTTTTGAGCTAGTATATAGGAATTAACAAGTTTGACATTTTATAAATAACGCAAACGTGACTGCCACTTTATTATACGTCTTTAGAATTGAGTTGGTAAATTATTTAGTACATATAATTGAGAAGTGGAGGGTTGCGGTGCCAGTTTCTCAGCATTTTGTGGCAGCAAACAGTTTCGATCAGCAAGCTAATCCAGATCGTCTACATTCACAGTTCTTTATACAAGATGTTCTGCAGACTGCAGGTACAATTAATGAGTGTTTTAAGATCATCTGATGCCGGAAAGAGAATGGTGTGAATGGGTCTTCGACTTTAGCGATCGCGAACCAGTCCCCACTGTTCGGTATTAAATCGTTTCCGAGCTATAGTTGGACTTGAAGATACGCTCGGAAAAATGCAGTTTTGCGGCGTCGGTTTTTGGATGAAGCTTAGCGAGATCAAATGAGGACTTGACAGTATGTGTGTCAACGGTTCCATTATACGTGTAATATCTACATAGTTGAAGCGTGGCGTGTCAATTATCGCCCTAAAAAAAGCGAAAAGGAATCTCTCTTCGGCAGCAGCTATGGCTTCCTTAGATGCAATATGGTCATTAAAAAGCGCAACAAATTTGTAAGATGTTGATTATCTGTCATTACTTTAAACCACGCCTTATCATAACCACACCCAGATACAGCACTTAAATGAAAGAAGTGTTCTCTTAACCTTTTTAACTCAAAGGACTTGTCGTGGCCCGAGTTCGGTGTGACGGTTTGGGAGTTCCTTGGGTTCGCCCTTGGTTCAGACCGTTCCTTGCCCCATTCCGTGGAGGTTTTGCTGGGCCGCTTCGCCCCCGCCCAGGTGTTGCCTTGGCTCGCCGCCGCTATTGGCAACCCTTTAGTGGTCACGAATACACTATGGCACTGTTGTGCTTGGAAAGAACTCCCCCGTCCCCTCGAGTCTTCTGCTGCCTTAATTCTTCCCTGTCACCGACCACCTCTAGACTGGGCTCGCCGCTGACGGTGTCAAGCTTCTGTCACCTGATCAAGTGGCGTTTGTCGGGCCCGCTGGCCGATCCCGTGTGCCATGACGGCGGTTCAGTAGGTTCAGTTTGGAATATGATGGGAAGGGGCGCTGATAAGACCCCCAGCTAGGTGTAGCGCCTAATTAAGGGTTCTGACATGCAATTATTATGAAAAGTGTTCAGGATGAGGATTAATATGTATGAAATGTTAGAGATTGGTCTAAATTCTAATCATAAACAACACAAGAATGTATAAACCCCATACAAAATCATATTCTCTAATCAACATGTTGAGAATAACAGCTTAGAATAACTTTTCTTTCTTTCAGAATTTAGGGCAATGATTTTCGTGTGGCCATTTTTAAAGATGGTGTCGATAATTTCGACTTCGAGATATCCATTTTTTTGTTTTTTATTACGTTAAAGAAAATCATCTATTCAAAATTGGAATTTCAAAAAGATATATATATTTGAAATATATTTAGCATTTCCAGCAGTCATTTTCGAAGATGGCGCCCAAACTACCAGTAGCACGTCCTCAATATTCAAGTATGATGTTTAGACGGTCTTCAACATAATTATTACCAATTTTCATAATTTCTGAACCATATACTGAATCTATATGACATTGATGGCAGCCATTTTCCAACATGGCGGCCAAACTATCGAATTAATGGCTTCAATATTTTACTATGAGGTTCACACAGCTCTGATTATCATGCCTATCAATTTTCATAATTTTCCAACAACATGGTGAAATATACTGTACCTAGCATTCATGGCGGTCATTTTCCAATATGGCGACCAAACTATTAAACACAGAGCTGTAAAATTTAGCCATGATGTTCATGTGGTTCCAATCATAATGTATACCTATTTTCATAATTTTTGAAGAGGAACGTGGAATACATTGTTGCTGGCTTTCCCGGCGGCCATTTTCCAAGATGGTGGCGAAAGCTCGCGCTCTACAGCAGGGGACTTTTAGTATATTTTTTGTTGGGTCAAAAACAACACATGTACCAATTTTCATCTTTATGTTCAAATGTTCTAGGTCTCCTGGGCTATTTTTTAGATAAGACTTCATACTGCTCTTTATGTATAATTTGTTTGGTTGTAGTTTTTTTTGTATTGCATTAACTGTTTTGAAAAACTTCCATAGAACCACAATTCGGGCACTTAATATGTGGTTAAAATTCCAAAGAGATTCATTAATTAGTTTATTTTATAAAAAATAAAGTTGCTAAGGGTGGTTTTCATTTCCACAAAATTAATCACACCTTTTTACGAAAAACATGATTTTTTCCAATAGAAATAACATGGGAAATTTTTCGAAAAAAAACAAATCGGTTACTCGTGATTTAGAAAAACTATACGTTTTTTTAGTTTCGGGAACGGTCTTAAACGAAACTTTACACTATATATAACTATCTTAACCCAAAAATCGAATTAAATTTACAATTAATCATTAAATTAACAACGAAATACCGTAAATTAGCATTATACAGATAATACTATCCCTTTAAACTGAAACCTATCCCTTTAAAAACTGAAAAGAAATTCTTTCATACAAAAGAAAAGGAACTAGCCTCTCAATGTTGACACAAAACTTTCTAGAACTATCCTATACCACAGTATCCACAGTGCAAAATGAAATACCTAGCAACGAAAACTCTTTCCAAGAACCCAGAGAAATGTCACGCTTATTTAGACCCCAAGCAACAAGACCTTGAGTCACTATCCTGGTACCTGGCCCGAGAGACTTCTTGAACATTTTTTTTAACCCTTAAACTGACCAATCCGTATTGGGTCCCAAAACAAAAAGTTTTGCCTATTCGCTGTTAACATGAATCCGCCCGGCTACGTCATAAATATGGTCCACTATTTGCCAAACCGAAGTCAATCAACAAACGTCATTGTCCCAGAAATCCTTGCGAGAAACTAGAAGTTATATATACGAAGTCCCTTCTGTCCCACCCTCAGTCGATTCCTGAAATGCTTAACGAAACTCTGTCGGCTCATCTTTAAGATATTTTTAGAAGTCCGGAGTATTATTTTATATTGAACTTTTTTATTCATTTGCTACCTTTATTTTTTGGTCAAATTGAATGTTTATTTTCGGAAGAGAAAACTCGGAGATATATTTTATTTAAACCCCTAAAACCCCTAGAAGAAGAGAAGGAGCGCGAGTGCGCGAAATAAATCGAGGAAAGAAAATAATTAACCCTTAAATCGCGAAAAAGAAGAAAAAAGATCCAGATTTAAAACCCTTAAATCGTGAAAAAGAAAAAAAAAGATCCTGAACCCCTAAGATGAATATGAAAGAAAAACTTCTTGGCGTAAGAAATTAAAAACTTGATATTATTTTGATAAACAGGCTTGAAACTATGGTTAAAGAACTTAGATTATGGTTGACGGAATGATACAATTTTTCAATGTTAATTTTCTATTTTTGAACAATATAATTTTAGTTCATAACGATAAAATTTTACCCTAAATACCCTTAAATTTACATTTAAAACTTAAAGGCTGTAGGAGGTACTCCAATTGAGGAGACATTCAAAAGAGGTTATAAATTGCAAACCTCCCTTAGATGTAAGTTTAAAGTTTGCTTAAATTCTTATTTTGACCCCTATAAAAGTGTATGAAAATTTGTGAACAAGATTAAATATTATGTTGAATATTAAAAATTGGATTAGAATCTATTTCGACTCTCAATTGACACATACCATCAAAAACGCGGTCACTTTTGATTCAGAAATTTTATAAGCCCCCTCGTTCCCGTTAAAAGGCCTTAACTCTCCACAACTGAATGCATTCTAACATCTAGTCTAGCGTTAGCGAGGTTGAATCATAAGTGAAAAGAGGTACGTGTTTGTCTTATACTTTAACCCCTCTAATAAGAATCGAACACTCCACCTTAACCCCATAAAATCTTAAAGAGCATAAAGAAAAGGCTTATATATAATCTAGGATCAGTTTTTTGTTATTAAGAAGTATTAATTTAAAGTATGTTTAATTTTAAATTTTAAAAACTACCCCAATCTGCGATATTTAGCATGGATACACTGTTTTATTAGGAAATATCAGCGCGACAAATATTGGCCTTTTTTAAGGTATAGTTGCCTCATAATAATCCGATTGGTTCTTCTTAATGCCTGTTGGTTTGAATGGCCTAACGATGGTGAGATAAGACGGCTTTAATATTGCCACCGTGACGTTAACGAGGCCACTGCGGCGACGCCGTCAAAACACCCGGGTCGAAATTATCGCGGATATAGTCCAATTCATAGAACAAATAGCTAGCTTAATGGACATTTTAACTTTTCCCTGCTAATTAATCTGGTTTACCAATAAAAGATGATTAAACTAGTAATTAAACTAGACTCCCAATTAAAGATCAATAAACTAGATTACGAATTTAAGTATATAAAGTAGTTTACCAATTAAACGTACTTAAAACAGATTACCAATTAGAGATAATTACACTAGATTACCAATCAAGGGTAAATAAACTAGATTCACGACGACTGGTAATTAAGCTACATTACCGACGACTGGTAATTAGGCTAGATTACCGACGACTGGTAATTAGGCTAGATTACCGACGACTGGTAATTAGGCTAGATTACCGACGACTGGTAATTAAGCTAGATTACCGACGACTGGTAATTAAGCTAGATTACCGACGACTGGTAATTAAGCTAGATTACCGACGACTGGTAATTAGGCTAGATTACCGACGACTGGTAATTAAGCTAGATTACCGACGACTGGTAATTAAGCTAGATTACCGACGACTGGTAATTAAGCTAGATTACCGACGACTGGTAATTAAGCTAGATTACCGACGACTGGTAATTAGGCTAGATTACCGACGACTGGTAATTAAGCTAGATTACCGACGACTGGTAATTAAGCTAGATTACCGACGACTGGTAATTAAGCTAGATTACCGACGACTGGTAATTAAGCTAGATTACCGACGACTGGTAATTAAGCTAGATTACCGACGACTGGTAATTAGGCTAGATTACCGACGACTGGTAATTAAGCTAGATTACCGACGACTGGTAATTAAGCTAGATTACCGACGACTGGTAATTAAGCTAGATTACCGACGACTGGTAATTAAGCTAGATTACCGACGACTGGTAATTAAGCTAGATTACCGACGACCGGTAATTAAGCTAGATTACCGACGACCGGTAATTAAGCTAGATTACCGACGACCGGTAATTAAGCTAGATTACCGACGACCGGTAATAAAGCTAGATTACCGACGACCGGTAATTAAGCTAGATTACCGACGACCGGTAATTAAGCTAGATTACCGACGACCGGTAATTAAGCTAGATTACCGACGACCGGTAATTAAGCTAGATTACCGACGACTGGTAATTTAGCCGCATTACCGACGACTGGTAATTTAGCTGCATTACCGACGACTGGTAATTTAGCCGCATTATCGACGACTGGTGATTTAGTTGCATTATCGACCACTGGTAATTTAGCCGCATTATCGACGACTGGTAATTTAGCCGCATTATCGACGACTGGTAATTTAGCCGCATTATCGACGACTGGTAATTTAGCCGCATTATCGACGACTGGTAATTTAGCCGCATTATCGACGACTGGTAATTTAGCCGCATTACCGACTACTAGTAATTTAGCTAGATTATCGACGACTGGTAATTAAGAAGGAATACCGGCGACTGGTATTAAGCCGGATTACCGACGACTGGTAATTAAGCAGGATTACCGACGACTGGTAATTAAGCCGGATTACCGACGGCTGGTAATTAAGCTAGATTACCGATGGACGCGCATCGTCCTAAGACTTTTTTCTCCTATATTTTCTAAACAATTTTATTTAATATGAAGACTGAAGTGACAGATATTAATAAAAACTGTCATTGTACACAAAGACCGGAAAGTGTAAAAGATAAGTCTACAATATTAACTGCCTGAAGTGACAGATATTCAAATTTTGACTTTTGAAGACATGATTATTAAACATCAATTATTTTAAAAAGTTCTTATCTTACTTTTTTCACCAAAATTTCATTTTCCCAAAATATTTTTCAGCAATATTTTCCCAAGTATTTTGTTCCCAATAGTAATTCAAGAAAAAAATGTCACCTAGAAGGGTTTAAGGGATACTAGCTTTTTACTTTCGACTAACATTTGATTCTAGGAGTTTCAAATGCTTGGATATCTGAAAAGATTTCTCTTGAAGAGTTTAAATTTTCATATTTTAAAATTGGATATATTGAGAAGCGGAAAATAACATGGGCCTTTTCATTGTGATTTAGTTATTTGTGTCGAAAAGATCTGTAGATTGATTGTGATCTTTGAGAGCTATACAGCACTTTAATATTTAATACTTTGAAAGCTTTACAATTGAAGAATTTGTTTTGTCAAGTTTCATACGGTTTATATTTTATCAGCTCTCAACGATTTTCTGTCCATTTTATTCTCTTTATCTGGCCTAATTCTCTACCTTATTGTAAATTTTTGATAAAAAATAATATGTAAACCCGTAGTATTTTTTAAATGACGCGCATGTTTCTTGTTAAAATACTTTACCGGGAAAAAAAGTAAGATAAGAATTTTTAGAAATAATTGATGTTGTGTAATCATGTCTGCAAAAGTGAAAATTTGAATATCTGTTACTTCAGGCAGTTAATACTGTAGCCTTATCTTTTACACTTTCCGGTCTTTGTGTACAATGACAGTTTTTATTATATGAACATTGACTTGATGGTTAAAAAATTGAAAACGTTACACGGAGGCTTGTCCCGTAGCAAAGGCTCAGCAAGTGATGAAATGGTTTGTTATTGTTGGGTGTATGGATATCGTAAAAGGCAATCTAATTGTAATACTATTTATCTCTCTAGTTCATTTCTTACAACTACACGTTCCGAGCCGCCGTACATAATGGCTTATTCGACTCCCTTTATCTTAATTGTAAACTTGGAAGCAACGCCCCCTTTGGTATATAATCCGCAAAGATAGAACATTTATGTCTACTGTATAAAAAACATTAAGACGCTAAAACATAACATCATTTCCTTTTTTATAATAATAGTATTAAGTTAATTATAGTTCCAGGATGTTGCGGAATGTTCTTTCTCTAGTAGACCTCCTTGGCTCAATACGTAGCGTATCCACAAGCGCGTGTTGCGACCCTTCGCTGTTTCGGGATTGATCGCGTGGATATATGACCTCTGCTTGTTTTGATGGACCAGGTGCCTTTCCTTGCAACTCTCTTTGAAGTGAACTGGAGCTTGTCGATGTGTTTTGTTGTTGTTGGTCATCTGGGGGTAGTGGTGCCGGCGTTTCTGTCGTGGCATCACTAAGTTCGTTAGCCTTTTGTTTTTTTAGGTGAATATTGATTAATCACGCGGGGTTTCCGGCCGCTTGCGACGAGTCCTGTTCCGTAGATCCTTCAGGCATTGGTGAAACGGGTGCCTTGGTGCTACTTGTGTCAACAATTGCAAGGAAGCGCAATTGGTTGCGGTGTCTTCGTATTGTCAGTCCTGACTTTGTTTGGACCTCGTACATCAAAAGACCAGGCTTCTTGGTCATGACACCTTGGATCCATTTGTCGCCTTGGCCGAAATTTCGTGCGTGTACGGGTTTTCCTAGGAGACCGAGTTTTTCTGTGTTGATTTTAGGGTATACGAGTTGCGATGGATGAAGTAAGTCCAGCCGTGTTAGCATTGGTCGATTGAGCATCATTACCTCTGGTGATGGTCCGCCGTTTACGGGCGTTATTCGATAGTTTATTAAGAAACGTGCTATGCGGAGTTCTAGCGATCCCGCTTTGTGTTTTTTAGACCCTCGTCGATAAGATTGAGCTCGTGGGTGGACCCGCCGGTGATTTTCCTCAATGTGGTTTTCACCGTGCATACCGATCTTTCCGCTTGGCCGTTTGAGGCGGGCTGATACGGCGCTGTGGTGAGATTAAGAGAGGAATTATGCCAAAACGAGCCATGTGTTGTCTAAAGTGTTTTATAACTGTCGCTGATGATGTTGAACTAGTTATATCTACCTCTATCCATTTGGAATAAGAATCGACTGTGAACAGTAGGTATTTTTGTTCTATTGGTCCAGCAAAATCTATGTGGACCCTGCGCCAAGGTGCTGCGGCAGATGGCCATGGTGAGAATTGCTTCGGCGGCATTGGTGCGTGCTTCCTGCAGGTTTCGCAGAAGTTCGATGTTTCCTCTAAATCTTGATCAATGCCCGGCCACTAAACTTTTGCTCTGGCCAATTCTTTCATGAAACGCACTCTCTAGTGTGTACTGTGAAGTTTTTCCGTAATTTACCGTCTCAGAGCTGCGGGCACGATGACTCTGTTACCTATGAGTAAGATGCCATTGGCGGTTGATATGTCTGTTGAGCGTCTGTGATATTTCTTCAATTCCGGTGAAAGCGACTCGGTGTTGTCCGGCCATCCATGTTTGACGTGTTTGGTAACCCTGGATAAAATCAGCTCGGACTCCGTTTCTTTTCTCATTGCTTTGGTATCAATTGGGCTGCGGGTCGATAGCTTGGATTAGGAAAACTGTTTCGGTTGGTAGAGGAGGTTCAGTGTCTCGAGTGGGTAAGGGAAGCCTACTCAACGCATCTGCGTTGCCGTTCATTCTTCCTTTCTTGTACGTGATTCTATAATTGTAAGCAGATAGCATCAATGCCCACCTCTGCAGGCGGGCTGCGGCCATCGCATGAACGGGTTTATCTTCTGAGAAAATAACAGTGAGAGGCTTGTGGTCGGTGACAAGGGTGAAACGCTTGCCAAGTAGGTAGTCATGGAAATGTGTGTTGCCGAACATTATAGCTAATGCTTCGCGCTCAATTTGGGGGTAGTTCTTCTCGGCTTAGTATAAGGTATGTTACGCGAACGCGATGGGCCTTTCTACGTTGTCGATGCGATGCGATATGACGGCGCCGATGCCGACGGGTGAGGCGTCGCACGCTAGTATGACTTCTCGAACAGCACCAGCAAACCTGATGACTGTATGACTTTTTTCGCCTTGGCAAACGTGGCTTGGTGTCTTTGAGCCCATTGCCATTTCGTGGCGAAAGCATGGTAGCCGCACTAGCAACGAAGCTGGAGTAATAATTGATAAGTCCCAAGACTGATCTGAGCTCTTCAACATTTCGCGGTGCTGGGGCATCTCGGATGGCGGCGATCTTCTATTCTTGAGGGTGTAATCCGTCAGTGTCAAGGCGATAGCCCAAGAAATCAACAGACGTTTTCAAGAATTGGCACTTTTCTTGGTTAAGCTTGAGTCCGGCATCCTCAAATGTTGTAAAAGCCTTCCCCAGTTTGTTCAGCAGGTCATAATCGTCTCTTCCACCCACGAGGATATCGTCTTGGGAGGGAAGTAACATGGATGATCTTGCATTACGAGTTCCATATGCCTTTGGAAGATGGCTGAAGAAGCAGATACCCCAAAGGGAAGGCGGTTATAACGGTAGAGGCTTTTCGTGGTGATAATTATGACGTAGTTCTTTGACTCGTCGTCCAGTTCTAATTGATTGTACACGTTCCGCATATCGATTCGGGCGAACGTTTTGCAGCCCGCTAATTTGGAAAATATGTTGAACTTCAGTAGTGGATATATTTTCGTGTCAATTATCCTGTTGGTGGTAATTTTAAAGTCACCACATAGCCTCACGGTGTTGTTGTTCTTGCGGAGAAGCACAATGGGTGAAGCAAAATCCGCATACGCCACTGCGGTTATTATTCCCTCTGATTCCAGGTGAAAAGAGTTGCATATGTTTCTCCAGTAAATCCTTCAAGTGTTTTCGCTTGGTTCGATGCGCTGTACTACGAGGTGTGGGTTTGATGTGATGTTGAATTCCGAATATATCCAGTTTCGGCCCATTAAGCTGGGACGTTGGCCTCCCAACTATCACCAAAGGTAGTTGGAGCGTCTTGTCCTTGTACGTGACATCGACGGCAATGTGGCTTTTTATGTCCAAGGCGTGTCCCGTATAGGCGACTAAGTGTCCTGGCCCTCTTTGCAATGGTCGGTCATACTTCATTTGGGTTCTTAGTGTCACTTCGGACATGATGGTGTATCCTGATACGGTGTCGAGTTGGAACGATATCAGGTTATTGTTTACTGAACAGGTGATCTTTACCATTGGCGGTGGTCCAGTGATGCGTACTCTCGACCCGCGGGGCATGGACTGCTGACCTCTATCTTTTTCTGAGATGGCGTTTGCGAGATGTTATGTCGTGGGTGTCGGTTCAGGCTCTACGTGTATAGTGAATATGTCGTATTCAGGCGAGTGTGTAATTGGCCCGACGTTGTTAATGTTGTATGCTGCATCTGGCGTGTGCGCAATGTGGTTCGCGCTTGTCAGATATCGTCGCCATTCGGATCGTCCCCTTGTGGGGCGGGTCGTGCGGTGAATGACTTTTTTTCGGCATTCTTTCGATAAGTGACCAATGGTGTGGCAATCCCGACATTCGCACGTCTTATAAGGGCAGTCCCATTTTGAATGCCCTGGGCTCGTACATCTTATGCAAGGCTTGTGCTGGAAGTTTCCTGTACGACTTCCAGAGGATTTGTTTCTTGGGTGGGAAGCAATGTGCAATTGGCGTGATCCGTAGTTCAGTTGAGTGGAGTTGGATATGCGGTTGACAGCTGTGTCGTCGGATGTTTGGCCTTTGATGACGCGGATGTCATTATTGATGGATTCTAGCGCTACCGCCTTGGCTGTGGCTTTGTCAAGGTCGATGTTTTCGATGTCTAATAGATATTTTTGCATGCAATCGTCGTTTATGCCGCAGACGAGACGGTCACGCAACATTCGGTTCAGCAATGTTCCAAAATTACAGAATTCTGACAGGTGGCGGATGGTGATTATATATTTAGTGACAGTTTTGCCTGGTTTTCTATCACGCTTGTAGAATTTAAAACTCTCGACTATTTCCTTCGGGACTCAAATTGGGCAGAGAGAATTGTCTAATGGTTGTACGTTTTCGTTTGTGGCTTGTCTGGTGCTACTATGGTCCGTAGTAGAGTCTATGTGGCGGTGGCGGTGGCGGTGCCGATGTCCGTCAGGAGGATTTCCCTTTTCTGTTCTTGGACATCTTGATTATGTGTGGCGTTGGCTTCGCTGGTGGGTTTTTCTTTCATTGCTCAAATTCCGAGGAACACTAGTTCTAGACGTTCCGAATTTATCACCCATTTGTCGGAGACTGGATTGAAAGGCGGAAATTGTCCTATGGCCGTTTGCACTTTCGTCATTTTCGCTGTTGTTCTTTGTGATCTTGCGATGTTTGTACGCGGTGTGCACACGGGATAATTTGATTATGGTTGCGGGGCCGCGGTTTGTCACAGTGGCGCGATGTTGGTACGCGTCGCCTATTACTTTATTTGACTACTGCAACAGAGCTCGACTTTTGCGCGATAGTCCGTATCCCATATCCGTCGCCATTTGTTGGGTGTATGGATATCGTAACACGCAATCTAATTATAATAGTATTTATTTCTCTCGTTTATTTCTTACAACTACACGTTCCGAGCCGCCGTACATAATGGCTTATTCGACTCCCGTTATCTTAAATGTAAACTAGGAAGCAACGCCCCCTTTGGTCAATAATCCCCAAAGATAAAACATTAAAATATATATGTCTACTGTATAAAAAACATTAAGACGCTAAAACGTAACAGTTATATTTACCTTTTTTGGCCTTTAATAATACGTGAGGTGTTTATGCAAAAAATAAAGTAGATTAAAAGCAAAATATGCCTAATTAAAATCCTGATGTTTTGATTTAAATGGAGCGTAAGCTGGCAGTCGGAACTTTCACTTTAAAAAGTAAAATTAACATAAAATTACTTGTTTTTTTTTGACATGTTTTATCTTTATTTCGAGCGTAAATAGAGTCCAAAATAAATATTTTTTACCTTTCCGAGTGACGTATGTCACGGAGAGGTTCTAATTTCGACGTTCTGTCTGTCTGTCTGTGTGTCAATCTGTTTTTATTGACTTACACCCCAGGGGACCGCGTTCGCAGTTTGCAAATCGGAGCAAACGTTTTCCCAGATTCTGGACCGGAAATTTTGAAAATTTTATTGCACTTACAATGCCTATTTCTCCACTGTCTGTCTAACACCCCTATCATCCGGTCTTTTGTCCATCCCACATGGCCACCAGTCCGTACTTACTGGCTTCTAAACACAACTCGTAACGCAAGCTTTCTACTGTTCGTGGTTACCTGTTACGCGCGATCCTAGCGACTCTTGCGGTATATTGAGGAAACTTTTAGGGGGTACCGAATTTCCGGTTTACAGGTTCCTCTTTGCTATTTAAAAATGGCGTATCACGACGAAGAAGATGAGAATGAGAGTGTTAACGTGTACATATTTTTTCAACTACCATATTGCAGGTATGAAGCTAATTTAGCGATACACTATTTTGCTATTTTATCATAATTGTACATTAAACCGACGGAGCTTCGGCCTCCGAATTTAGAAGAAGACTATTTAATTTCTTTTTTTAAGCAAAATCCGAAACCGCAAGTTCTGTACACCCTATAAGTTTCTATCCGAGGCCGCTTTTGTGGCACCCTTGTCGCAAAAACAGCCGTAACTACTAGAGGCGGAAAATTCAATACGAGGATCTTATTGCCTTGCGAGTCCCGGGGGTTGTCAATGGTCTAAGGTTCTAGCGAACTGAAATCCGAGTGTCGAGACTAACAATGGAACGATCCGTGGGGTCAGACATGGAGCTAGTTTGTGTATTTTTTTACCTTTTTGAGCAAGGTATGTCCAGTCCTGTAAAGGACAGATTTTGCTCAATAAATCTAAAATACAATTTTAACTGCTGTTGTTGCTAACTAAATGCTCCCGCAAATGTTTCAGTTGCCAGGGTAACTCACATGAAAATGATGAATAATGAATTTATCTAATCAATATTTTTGATTAAAAATGAAGACCAGACTCGAAGAGTTGGAAATGAAAATATTTACACTGTCTAAGACTGAATTCTGGTATATACTGGGTCGCGTTACATACCATTACCTTTGGTCGATTTTTCAACAAATTTACTTATTATTCTCATAGTAGAGTTCGTGACAAAATGATATGTTTGCCTTTCATTTATATGCTATTTAAAGGAACTCTAAAGTAGGCATCGGCGGGTGAGTTAAAATTATTTGAAAACATCACAAGCATAACGTGACGCCAAGTTACAAAGACTCCAAACGGAGTGGAAATGGACCCCAAGTCATTGTTTATCGCGAGATTGCAGCGCCAATCCCAACTAAGCGTCTTTGAACCACGCTTTTCCTCAGTCACATTCATGTGACGTATTTCAAATAATTTCAACCCATCCGCCGCTGCCTACTTTATAGACCCTTTTAGCATTTATTTTGCAAAACTTTAAGAAGAAACTTCGTTATCACTATTCACCAAACGGAAACTTTCGTGTGGCATCAAGTTAACTTGTCCGAAAGAATTACCAACCAAGTACATCAACGTGAAATATCACTTCCTTCGTGATTTGCAAAAGAAATTAACAAAATTAGTATCCAGTATTGTCCTACGAAAGAAATGACTGCTGACACCCTGACCAAACCGTTACCTGCGGTGAAGCTAAACCATCTAGTGATCAAAGTGGGTTTGACCGCGAAGCTGGCTGAACAACTTCTTTGATCTATTTTATATTATTTTATTTTTTACTGTTACTATATAAAGCTCGTTATCACTAGAATCAATGTTCACAATAAAATCCGTTTTAAACTGGGCTCAATTTTTCTATTCTATCATTACGCTAACCCTTCGTAATCTAACTATTACAAAAATGTCGACAAAAACAGTAAAATATTGGAAAAATAGCTGTTACGACCCGTGCCCAAACGATTTTTCGTATCATCTATTGTACTCGCCTTCGAAAGGTTAAAATCAGGTATTTGGTGACTCTGCGAATCTCATGCCAAATTCAGGTAATTCGTCCACAATACGTTAACCGAGCTAGTTGGTAACTAGTCGTTCACGACTGCTGGAATTAGAAAACGAAAAGGAAAATTTATCATACAATTTGACTCGATTACAGAAAACTCTCTTTTGTTTTGGTTAATAAATGGTTTCAAACCCAACATTATAACGATAAACAGGCATCGTGAGACGGAACAGGTGAAAACTTCATTTATAATATACCCTTTCAGACTAGGGAGACTAATACCACTAACACCAGGAGGCGGGGCTACTTGGTACTGCACTATCTCTGCCAAATTTCCTGGCCTCTCGTTGTAAATGGTATCAATCCTCTCAGTCTGAAAACCATTGTAATTCATTTTGCGTTCAAACGAAAACAAAAAGATAGTTGATCTGTTTTTATTCAACAATTTAGTCAATTGCCTTCGAAATAGTTCACGGGAACTAACAGGTGAATGTTGCAATTATGTATTCAAGTATAGGCTAACTTCATGGCCTATAATATTAATTATGGTTGATAAAATTAGAGCAAAACTTTAAACAGTTTATTATTGAAAAGAACAATGAAGCTATTCGGTTCTCGAAATAAATGTGTGCAAATTTGCGTAATTTCAAAAGTGGATGAGTTTAAAAGTATGAAAATGGCCAAAAGTCGCGAGTCATCAAAGTTTCGCCGTAGTTGACCGTTTTATTGGCGTAGCTATACTGGGAGTGTTCACTCCCTTAAAATAGTTCCTGTGTTAATTCGCGGTTACGCGGTTACCGTCGTCTGCTATTGTGTAATCTCGATAATTTAACTATAGCGCGAGCAGCTTGCGTCGTGATGCGCGTGATCGAGCGCGCTATGGTTAAACCAAGGAGCATAAATGTCTGAACTACTTCAGTCGCGAGTTTGCAAGTCCATCAGTCACTAGTAAACTAAATAGTTATTGGCGAAACTTTGATGTCCGGGTTTTTTAACACAGGCTCTATGGCCATCGACATACTTTCCCTCTCATCCACATTTGGTATTATGGTCCTCGTTTGAGGGCGTGGGTTCGAATATCACTTCTGACACGATATGTTTTATGAAAATAACTGGAAGAGATGTAATTTTTAACGTCTAAATTACTTACAACCACATCAGGATGGCCGAGCGGTCTAAGTCGACAGACTCAAGGGGTTTAGCTTCCTTCGTTCACGATGTGAATATGTGTATTCTGGTCCTCGTTTGATGGCGTGGGTTCGAATATAACTTCTGACACGATATATTTTATGAAAATAACTGGAAGAGATGTAATTTTAAAACGTCCAAATTAGACAAAACCACGTCAGGATAACCGAGCGGTCTAAGGCGCCAGACTCAATGGGCTTAGCTTCCTTCGTTCACGATGTGAATCTGTGTATTATCAAAAGTGGATGAGAGGAAAAGTATGAAAATGGCCAAAAGTCGCGAGTCATCAGAGTTTCGCCGTAGTTGACCATTTTATTGGCGTAGCTATACTGGGACTGTTCACTCCCTTAAAATAGGTCCTGTGTTAATTCGCGGTTACGCGGTTACCGTCGTCTGCTATTGTGTAATCTCGATAATTTAGCTATAGCGCGAGCAGCTTGCGTCATGATGCGCGTGATCGAGCGCGCTCTGGTTAAACCAAGGAGCATAAATGTCTGAACTACTTCAGTCGCGAGTTTGCAAGTCCATCAGTCACTAGTGAACTAAATAGTTATTGGCGAAACTTTGATGTCCGGGTTTTTTAACACAGGCTCTATGGCCATCTTCATACTTTCCCTCTCATCCACATTAGGTAATTCGTATTTTTCAGCCATGGCATTACCGACCTCGATCGTTCGTTCTGTGTCGTGGCAGTACCTTCTTTCCAAAATTTCATATGTGCAATTTTTTTATCCGAAATAGAATTGAAACGGTCTTTTACGCACTGTACAAGAAATAGAACTTTATAAATACCCATGAATTTAACGATAAAAGGTTTGAAATACAATGTATTTGATCAAGTGCGTAATTACTGCTTTAAGTTAAAAGATAAGATTTGAAGTAACGTACACGTGCAGTCAATTTAAAGAACAGAGTAAGTTTGCTTATCTTCGAGAAATCATGGACCAAGAATAGTAAGAGGACTAGGCAGGGTCGCGAAAAGGCGTCCAACGGAAAAAACGGCCATTTCTATCGGCGATCTATCGGCTCAATTTAAGGGAGAGCGGAACTTCTTCACTCTTTGGGGTCAAATCACGTGGCTCAAAAACCCGGAAAATATAATTCCAACTTCAGCGCATGCGTGAGTGTAACAAGGCTTAAGAGCAGCTGAGCTCAAATTAAGCCAGCCAATCCGCCCATTGTTTGCATAGCAAAGGCTTGTTTTTAGTTTAGGATAAGCTATAAAACCAATATCTTTCATATATGGTTTATGAAAGTAGCGACCATCACTATTACAGTTAGGTAAAGGGCAGAGCTTATTTTAAATCATCTCGAAAAATTAAAATACTCTACTTTTTCTTTTGCCGTACCATTGCGTTTAACTATTGTTGGCCAAAAGATAAATTCGGAAAATATCTACATTTAAAGGGTACTACTCTGAAATACGGCCAACCGAGAACGTGCAAAGTTGGCCGTAACCGGAAATGCTTGACCCCAAATCCGAGTTCCGGTTTCTCCATTATTTTAACCTCTGCTGATACGGGAGGCTGTTTTTTAAGAAAGACGAAATCGTTTGAGCGTAAAAGCTTGTGACTTATGCCTAGTCCTCTTACTATTCTTGGTCCATGGGTATATATATTTAAAAATTGCGCTCCTTGTTTGCCCCAGAAGAGAAATAACGATATCTATACGTATCTCGATTAGAAATGTGTTTCATTACAGATTAGGTTTATATGATGGGTTCTATAAGTATGTCACTACCTATGCTTCGAAATGCTTGAGACTTACTGAGAGCTAGTTCGAGAACGACGCCAGGCCCTGTCGCCTATTCGATTCTAAGGATCATCCTCGTTTTATTTCTCGTATCTCGAATGTCCGTCACCCTCCTGGATATGAAATCCCCTCGTAAGGTGCCGAAAGCCTTCCAATTGTAGATTAAGTTGCCGACAGTCTTCCACTAGTAAATTTAGATCTCTATAGCCTTCCTATAGTAAATTAAGATCTCTTTAGCCTTCCACTTATAGATTAATTGCCGACAGCAGTTAAACAGTTAATAAGGTTGCCAATATCCAATAAACAATTCTGAGAGAGCGGTAGCACGAGGTTAGTGATACAACAATCACCAAGCGTGACAGATTCGTCAGGAACTTGACTGATGTCTCAATCATCCTTCTGGAGAAAGTCTCTCCTTTTTAAAGAGAACCCAGCCAAACTAGCGTTGTTAAGGGTGATCACTAAAAAGTGGTAAATTAAGGAAACATAGGAAATTTGCCCTTGAAATATAAGGCGATATTGGTGTAAAATGTAAGCGACAAAAAATTAAATTGTAGGGAAAAAACTTGGAAGAAATTGTGGGTAAAAAAATAGGAAGAAATTGTGGATAAAAATCAGGAAGAAATGGTAGGGGGAAAAATTAGGAGGAAATTGTAGGGGGAAAATATAGAAGGAAATTATAATGGGAAAAAACTAGGAACAGATTGTAGGGGAAAAAAATTAGGAAGAAATTGTAGGGGGGAAAAAACTAGAAAGAAATTGATGAAAAATAAGCGAAAAGTACAGAAATAAATTATCAATCAAAATCTCATTTCAAATGAAAAGTAGAAACTTTATTATAATTTCATGGTTTGAGAGTTCTACAAAACTAATCAAAATCAAATGATATAACTTTACGATTAAGAGTTAAATTCCAGCGATTTTGAAGTTCTTCCAATTTATAGGAAATAGTTATAGTTATTTAGAAATTATCCACAACTTCCAAGAAAGTATTTGCCTGGCGTCTATTGCTATATATTCCCCGCAAACGAAGAACTCTTTCATTTTTAAATTTCGCAAAATCACCAGCGGCAATTAAATCTAACAACATTCCATTCTATAATGCTGCCAAACAAAACAAGAGGATCTAGCTCAAAATTAGGCCACATCACTTGCGATCTCTCGTTATCCCTGATTCAATCAATTTTGTTCTACTGAAATATCCTCTAGTATTCCGGTGAAAAAAGGGTGGGTGCCGGTTTATTTTTCCTTTCCCTGTGATGCAACGTGGATCACACGTGTTCACGGCCATACTTCCTCATATCCGTTAAAAAGATAATCTTCTAAGCAAGCGCCTATACGACCCTCTTTCCCTTTGACCGCTTCTACTTTTCCCCTCTCTTAAAGCTTTTTGGCACGGTTCAAAATATCATCTTCTAGTTCTTCTCAATGATAAATGTATAGAGTGTATAAAACCAATAAACATTTATATTCTACGTTTCAAATACTGTCATTTTTTAACTTACTTCATAAATAAGTACAACATTATATGCTTATCGGAATCTATGTTATTAGGTATAAATTAAATGTAATTAACGATACTCAAGTACTTCCTCAAACATTCTCAATGATAAATGTATAGAGTGTATAAAACAAATAAACATTTATATTCAACGTTTCAAATACTGTCATTTTTTAGCTTACTTCATAAATAAGTACAACATAATATGCTTATCGGAATCTATGTTATTAGATATAAGTTAAATTTATTTAACGATACTCAAGTACTTCCTCAAAAATTCTCAATGATAAATGTATAGAGTGTATAAAACAAATAAACATTTATATTCAACGTTTCAAATACTGTCATTTTTTAGCTTACTTCATAAATAAGTACAACATATTATGGTTATCGGAATCTATGTTATTAGATATAAGTTAAATTTAATTAACGATACTCAAGTACTTCCTCAAAAATTCTCAATGATTAATGTATAGAGTGTATAAAACAAAGAAACATTTATATTCAACGTTTCAAATACTGTCATTTTTTAGCTTACTTGATAAATAAGTACAACATAATATGCTTATCGGAATCTATGTTATTAGATATAAGTTAAATGTAATTAACGATAGTCAAGTACTTCCTTAAGCTATTAGAAATGTATCAACCCCTAGTGTATGGCGGTAAAAAAAACATAAAATTATTCAAATTTTAATTATATTAAGACTGAAGGGACAGATATTATAAAAAAACGTCTTGGTTTGGACCAAGGCCGAAAAAACAAACGATATGTCTGAGGTTTATTAATTGACTGAAGTTCAGATATTGCAATTTTTTTTAAATTATTTTTATTCCTTTAATCCTTAATCATTATTTAATTCAATCAACTGATTTTACTGTTAATCGATCTATTCCCTCTAAATTAATTTAAAAAATTACATATCTACGCTTTTTGAAGAATAATTCCATTTTCCGAAAATATTTTATCATGAAATTAATTATTTTGAAGGGATATCGTGTCGATACTCACTTACTTGTAAGCACCTTGACGGACATAGTTTTAATTAAGGCTGGCTTGACAAATTTTCAAGTTTGCACCAAAAAATTTTAAATCTGTTGTAAGTTGCTGAGAAGACTGATGTTCCAGAAAATATGATAAAGAATTTATTTTGCTCAAATTAATTTATTAACTAATGTTGTCTACTTAAGACGAAGCAACAACCTTAGTACTCTGTGGTTTCTTTTAGTAGGTAGCTCTCCTTTTATGCACTGGAAAAATATGATATCGGTATAAATATTATAAAAAAAGTCTTGGTTTCGACCACGACCGAAAAAACAAACGATATGTGTGAGGTTTATGAATTGGCTGAAGTCTCAGATATTGCAATTTTTTTTAGTTATTTTTATCCATTTAATCCTTAAAAAATATTAAATTCAATCAACTGATTTTACTGTTAATCGATCTATTCCCTATAAATTAATTGAAAAAATTACATATCTACGCTTTTTCAAGAACAATTACATTTTCCGAAAACATTTTATCATGAAATTAACTATTTTGAAGGGAGTACGTGCTGAGGGATCAATAATGAATATTTGAAATACTCTGTCTAAAAAGACCAAGCGAACTTTGAGATAATTCGAAAGGAAAATGTAAATTTTTAAAAGTGGATTCCAAACCAGGGTGTTGCACTAATTCATACATTTAATTTCGTATATCGAAATGCTACATTTCTAATGTCGCGACTATGAAGGAAAGGTTGCACTGCAATTTCCCTCTTCGTACTTTAGAATTTGAATAGTCACCACCCCTTTCTACACTGTTGGCGTTACTTGTACACCGGTAACGTATTACGCATAATCATTTTAGCACGCGTAATTACCATTTCGGAAAACACACAGTGGCGAGGCCACCATTGGGTATTCTCCCTCGCACCAAGGGTCACCGCCAGACGGTAACAAAGTTGACTACAGGCAGGAGGCTAGTCAACTTGCACTGCCTATAGCGGTGCTTCTAGGCGAGAGAGAGAAGACCTTAATGGCGGCATCACACCTGTGTTTTAATTCTCTGTATGTAATTTCTAAAATGGTCTACTCACTTACAAATTTACACCGATTAGACTGAGTGATCGGTCCTTCAGGCGCTAGCGAGTGTCAAGCCACAACAATAATCATTCTTGTACACGAACGTTTTATAGTTTTAGGTTATTAAGGTTGACGGGCAAGTCCGGAGAGTCATGTACCGTTCACTAATGTGAAAAGGTTTCGACCTATATGGTAATATTTGCTGGGTGTATTGCGTCGGCTCAGATGACCCAAAACACTGGAACCACTGGTGATTGTAAAATTTTATATATTGGGGAAATGGAGGAAGGGGGGGGGTTAAGTTAAGTGTGACCTTCTTCGTTTAAATGGTAATGAATGGAGATGAATATAACAAGCCATTGGTACTGAAACGTATTTCTTTTTTTGTAATCTTTACCCTTACCTTTGGTTATATACCGATATCATATTTGTCCAGTGTTACAGATAGCTACCTATTAAATGAAACCACACAGGATAAACGATGTTGCTTTGTCTTAAATAGACGACATTAGTTATTTAGTTTATTAACTAGTCTGAACCAAATAAATTTAAATTATCATATTTTTTTGAACATCAGTCTTCTTAGCAACTTACAGATTTAAACGTTTTTGGGTGCAAATTAGAAAATTTGTCAAGCCAGCAACAATTAAATCTATGTCCGTCAAGGTGCTTACACGAAATCCCTTCAAAATAATTAATTTCATGATAAAATGTTTTCGGAAAATGTAATTGTTCTTGAAAAAGCGTAGATATGTAATTTTTTAAATTAATTTAGAGGGAATAGATCGATTAACAGTAAAATCAGTTGATTGAATTTAATATTTTTGAAGGATTAAATGGATAAAAATAACTAAAAAAAATTGCAATATCTGAAACTTCAGCCAATTGATAAACCTCACACATCGTTTGTTTTTTCGGTCTTGGTCCAAACCAAGACGCTTGTTATAATATCTGTCACTTCAGTCTTAATGTAATTAAATTTTGAATAATTATGTTAGCTTTACCGTCATACATTTTGGGTTGAAAGAAGAACTTATGCATCGTTAATTACATTTAACATATATAAAAAACATAGATTTCGATAAGCATATAATTTGTACTTTATTTAAGAAAAAGTTTAAAAATTACAATATTTAAAATATAGATATAAATGTTTTTTGTTTCGTACACTCTATACATATACAGTGTGGTCGAGATCAGACCAACACCTTCCTTTATGTACAACCCCCAATACTGCCAACGGCTGATGTCATACTAAATTATACAGCCTGTAAATAAATGTCTGGACTTCATGATTATTATATGCTAGTGACAAGTTACAAAACGAATACTGGAGAATATGCCTGAATTCAACAAAATATTTTAAAGCACAGTCCTACGATTGGTCTTAGAACGTGGGCCTCAAATAAAAACTTCTTAACTGTTTGGTAAACACATCTACGAAAATATTCGACGTTTCTAGAATTGTGGTTGAGGCACTCTTCTAGACGACTGTCCATGTCTTGCAATACATTTGCAAGCAGTAAACTCATGACGCCTGGTAAGACTAATGGTATTGCCGTCTTAGGTAATCCACGTCCGTTAAGGCATGATGTAGGGGGGTATGATAATGCCGGTAGTGATGCCCTTGTAAACTGGCACAAAGAGTAGAAAGGCTTAGTGCAACTTCTTGTTCCACCGCTCTATTATTACTTATTAGCATGAATTGGCTTCAAAACGTGCTACGATGTCAAAATCTCTATCCTCATTACAGACTATACAGTCTCTTCTACATTCACGATCTTGCACTACCGAAATCACGAAGGTGCTCGCCAATGTCGGCAAAGGTGCTTCGCACCGGATGTTGTCGGTGTGGAAACAGTTCGGCATAAAGCACTGCCTTTAGTTGAACGTTACTGCGACCTTCACCCAAAATAAACATCATGTCCAATTTGTCCTGGTTTGAATAGGCTGGCATTTTGCTAGGAAACGAGACTAACTAATATTTACTCTACTACTTAGCTGCTACACTGAAGACCCTTTATATGAAAAGGGACCGGAAGTACCTCAATGTTTTCAAAGATTGCCAGATTGAGCGGGTCATGGGGTTTATAGTGGTGAAGGTTGCTTTGACTTTCGACAGGTGACACCACGGTATGTTTTTAGTGCTCCAAAGTACTCTTCCGATAGGTCCAACCAATTACCATCCTGGTTTTTCGGCTCAGCGTTGCGGTATTGCCGGTCCCATTAGAAATACAAGGTCTGTATTGTTAAGGCTTAGAAATAAGTGGTATTTATAAACTGGTCCTCAGGATTAGTGACCCCTAACGTCTATAAAAAATAAACTGGTCCTTAGGACCAGTGACCCTTACCTTAATATTCTTTCTACTGGTCCCATTGTAAAATTATTTTGTTGATAGGCGCTAGCCCACTTGCGAGAAGGTTCAAGGTAGTTTGACCATAAAGGATAGGTTTGACTAAATTGACTCTGCGAGGCTTCAAAATTCCAATCTTGCCGAGACTGCCGACTGCCGCGTAGTTTTAAATCTAACTTAATACCACTACCAAAACCTGGTACCACTTGACAAGCCCTTCATTTGGGTCTAAACTCTAGAGTGATGCGGTTTATTGTGTTTGAAAGAGAAAAGTTAAGAGTAGAAATTGGAAGAAAGCTTGAATTTTCAAACTGGTCCCGCCTCAATTCCCATCAAAAAACTTAATTAATAATTTTTTCAATTAAAAAACTGGTCCAAGCAATTAATAAACTGGTTTTGGACCAGTGGACGTGTGCTATTTCTAACTCTGGTAGTGTTAAAATTGTAACAATACTCCTTTTAAAAAGGCTAAAATACTGTACCCTCCCCCCACCCAAACTTTTAAGTTTCGCTCCTTTTCAATGGCTCTCTTTTCAATATGGGAAAAATGCTTTTAAATGACAATTTATTTAAGTGTAAGAATTAAACAGGAAAATGGAGGCTGAGTGTATGATAAGTGTAGTTTTAATTAAAATTTGTTAGTTTTATTATAAGGTATCCATGAATTTACCAAAAACATTCGTGTTTTGGGTTGATTTCACATTAATTATACTTGATTAAGTTTAATTTATCGGTTTATCTAGTGTGGATACAAGTTTCGATAAAATATTAACTTTAATTGCAATTACCCTAAAATATGTAAGAGCTTTCGATGTATTTTAATGATGAATTACATTAATTTGAAAGTGAAATAGGAAACATCTGTGGCTGTGCGAAAAACTTGTGATGTTTTAATCTTAATTTGAGCGCAGTTCGGGAGAGTCGATTAAGCTTAAAAGTATAATTTATTGGAATTTTTTACCCTAATTGCAACGTTTTGTGAAGTTTAACATTTTTGCCAGTTACTATTTTACCCAAAACTTTTGAATTTCGCGCCAATTAATGCACTTTAAAGATAGTTTAAATTAACTTAAGTGTGAAATAGAAAACATTGGGATTTATACCAATGGCTTGGGTAGTTTTAAATAAGAAGAATAAAAAGTAATTTGAGTTTTTATCCAAAAAATGAATATATTTGGTTTAATTTCACGTTAGTTATATTTAATTGAGTGACAATTAACGTAGGATTGTGTTTCGGCAGTGTACATTTAGGTTATAAAATGACTTTCAATATATACTTCACGTTAATTGCAATTTTTAGTGGAGCTTTTGAACCTTATTTTACCCTACACTTTCGAATTTCGCGCCTATTAATGTACTTTAAAGATAATTTAAATTAACTTAAGTGTGAAATAGAAATAATGGGGCTATACCAACAGCTTGTCCAGTTTTAATCTTAAGTAATTTATTTAAAAGTTACTCGAGTTCTCATCCAAAATATGTACATTTCATCTTTAAATTCACGCTAATTATACTTAATTAAGTTTAAATTTATGAAGGATTGAGGTTTGGCAGTGTTGATTTAGCTTATAAAATGAGTTTCAAATTACCTTTATAGTATAGTTCTGAAGAGTTTTTCATTCTTGCCAACACATTGCGTTCAATTTTTATCACACCCCGTGCTAAATTTACGGTAACCTAAAGATCATCTATAACATATGTTAATGAATGATGTGATTCTATAGTTTAGCAACTTTGGCTTCAATAACAGTAATTAAATTAAATACCTAAACAATTCATAGCAATTTAGACAAATAAACAAACGGCAATGTGAACTGTGGAGATAGCGAACATCGTAACCCTCCGTTGCTGACGTGGTTACGTTGGAAAAATCTGCGCTGATGTAAACATGGAAATTATTTGACTAATTAAATTACATAACGACACTGTCCTCCTGGATTAATCAGCACCACTGTTACTTATATTTATGAATTAACAAAATCCACTGTTGGTAAAAAATAGTTAAGCTGCGCTAACGTAAACACCACGACTCTGCCGTAGGGAAAACATATTAAACTTTTTGTCATCTTACCAGTAGTATTTTGAAGTTTTCGATCTTTTCACAGGGTGAAAATCACTATCTTTGTTTCAACACGTTAATAATTTGAATAGTTATGCCATTTTTTACATCAAATTGGAAGCGCACACGGTAGGATTGCACTTTACGTGACCCACCCAACTAACAATGGTTTCTAATTAATTGGACCCTGAGGAGTCCGAAAAAAATAGTTAATAAATTATTTGACCGCCGCAAGTTGGTGAAAAATATTTTCGAAAATTTTAAAATCCATGCACTTACCGCCATTGAAGTCGCTATCCGCTTAACGCATTCTGCACTCAATCTCGCAAAATAAGCAGGGAGCGACTGTAAAAAATTGACGTACTCGCGCCGGAGTTATAGCTATGGACTTTTTTAAGCTTACGGAAACCGTTCATTTCTGATAAAAGGACGGAAATATAATGCGAGAAAAACTGCTATGTTTTGGGGAAATCGTTGAAATTTTTGGGAATTCGATAATTGATAACGGTATATTTTGGTAAATGCCGTCAAATTATTTTTGAATTTATTTTGGAAAATGTGTCAAATCCTTGGGGAATTAGATTTTTTGGAACAAAATTTTTAAATAAAAGGCGTCAAGTTATTGCAACTATGTTTTGAAAAAGGTGTCAAATTATTAGGAAATCAGCAAATGTCAACATCAATATTTCAGAAAAAGGGTCTAGTTTTTTGCAACTATATTTTGGGAAAAGCGACAAATTATTGGGAAGGTACCAAACGTCAACATTAATCTTTTAGAAAAGGATTCTAGCTGTTGCAACTATATTTTAGAAAAGGCGTCTAGTTAGTTCAGCAATATTTTGGAAAAGGCGACAAATTATTGGGTAATTAGCAAATGTCAACAACAATATTTTAGAAAAGCCGTCTAGTTATTTCAGCCATATTTTGGAAAAGGCGGCAAATTAATGGGTAATTAGCAAACGTCAACATCAATATATTAGAAAAGGCGTCTAGTTATTTCAGCAATATTTTGGAAAAGGAGGCAAATTATTGGGTAATTAGCAAATGTCAACATCAATATTTTAGAAAAGGCATCTAGTTATTTCAGCCATATTTTTTAAAAGGAGGCAAATTATTGGGTAATTAGCAAACGTCAACATCAATATTTTAGAAAAGGCGGCTAGTTATTTCAGCCATATATTGGAAAAGGCGGCAAATTATTGGGTAATTAGCAAACGTCAACATCAATTTTTGGAAAACGCGTGAAGTTATTGCAACTATATTTTGGTAAAGGTGCCTATTTTTCGGCAATTTGATAAATGTAAACAGCAATATTCTAGAAAGGCGTCAAATTATTTGTCAATTTGTTAAGTTTGAACGGAAAATTTTCGAATGGTGTTTAATTATTCAGCAATTTGCTAAATGTGATGGCAATATTTCGCAAAAATGTGCCGAAGTATTCGGCAATTTTATAATTGTAATCAACCATATTTTGAGAGAGGTTTCAATTCGAAATGTGAAGGGCAATATTTTGGAGCTTGTGTCACATTATTCCGGGATGTAACGAAATGTAAATAGAGTACTAGGGAGGAACTCAATGATATGCAGTAATTTGTGGCACTTAGCGTTACCCGAGAAACACCTCTTGGAGGTGGCCACACGTCCCTGTCAGTTCTATATGACTTAATGCTGTCCTTCAAATGCCTGTTCCTATTTTCGATGTTATTGGTATGAGCTCGTGAATCCTCAGAATTCACAAACTCATACTTATGAAGGACAGTCAGATGCTCCTGAAATCCCATCAAAGTACAATTCATGTACATTAGGGTACCGTCCGAAACTATAACGGACCCAGGGGCTATATACTTAGACATTTGCGTCCATAAAACGGCCCTGGACTTATTTTTGACCCTTAAAAAGAGACCACCTTTTGTATCTCTGCAGTAAATGCCAAAGATACAGATGGCCTGTCCAGCCAATTGAGCCCCACGATGGAATTTTCGACAGTGTAAATACGTTTCGTCCACCTCTACGAACAATCCTGGTCCTCCTATCTGAACCTTGTCAGCCCTGTTCGAGATTACAATCTCAGCTACCTCGCGGCACATGGAAAAATAGTCCACGACGGTATGGGCGGAACCTTCACTGTGGGTAACAGCGTCAGACACGCTCATGTTGCTCATGTTGCACACCCACAGGAATACCAAAAAGAGATTGTCAGTGACCGACAAGTTTTGATTGTAGAACCAGGTGTTTTTTGAGGGGACGAAAGCCTGTACACATTCGCTTACCAAGTATTCTGGTACTTTTCTTTTTTCGCCTTTAAAGCTTTTCATTTATTATCGCGAGATTTGGCGGCTGAACAGCGGATTAAATATCCAAATCGCCTTTGAGCATCCTGAACGCCCACAAGATACCCATTTATCTCACCATCTTCAGACCTGTTCCCGCATTCACAAACTATCTTTCGTTCATTGAACGAATCAAGTCGCGGTACAAGCTCCAAAGAAAGTACCAGAGTAATGGCGTCCTTCTCTGACCTCGCCCTAAGGGCATCATCCATACACGGGAAAAATCCTCCCCAATTCCTCAGTGAAACCCTTTTAAAAAATGCTCCCCTTTCCCAAAATTAGGGTTTTCAGAAATATCTCCCTCCAAATTAGCTTCGGCCATTGAAAAATATCTCCTTGACTCCCAAATATATCAAATATCACAGCAAAAACAAATGCCTTAAAAAAGCCTCCTGAAATAAAACGTGTCTTATCGCGTTGGCTTTCAACGAGTCTCTGCGCCATGCGAAGATCGTTGTCATAGCAACCAGCCTGGCGGGAAGAGCCTAAAGTCCGGGGGCGGAAATTTGGCGCCAATTTTACAGGGGGGACGTCAAAGTTCTTCCAACATCTTTTTTCACAAAGTGTTTATTAGAAAGTATTCAGTGCTTTGGAATTATTTTAGTTACAAGAATACGAGGAGAAGGTAAAATTATGGCTTTCAAAAACAATCGTGTTGCGGCCATGAGACGCTTATTAAATGGAATGGATGAGACTAATTTTAGTAGCGTTCCAGACCATATTGTTTGTGCATTTTTTGACGAATGCATGCATTTGAAACGAATGCAGGTTGCAGCATTTGGCATATGGAATGGCATATCCGAGTATAATACATGGCGATTAATACGCTGGAGAGATTGTTCAAGGGAAGAAAAACGTAATTTAGCGGATCTTTTCGTTTATATGAAAAAAATCGGAAATTTGTGGGAGGTTTTATTCTTACGAGATCCATTCTGGATATTTGGATGGTGCTACTAGGTATTTTGGTTCTCGAATTGAGTAACCTTTTTATAAACTCTCTACTTAATTTTTATCGAGATGATAAAAAATGCGAATATGAAGCATTCATTTAGGGCAGTGGATATGGGCAGTAGGATAAGGGGGCCGGCCATTAAAAAAACTCCCCATGAGAAACGACGTGTGGCCACCTCCAAGTGGTGTTTCTTGGGTAACGCTAAGAGCCACACATTCATGCTTACCATTTTTAAATTACAGTGCATTACTTTCAAATTGTATTGAGTCCATCCCAGTGAACCACTTTCCAAAATATCATTTATAAAATTCAGGAATAATTTACACCTTTTCCAAAATATCGTCCTTTACATTTATCAAATTCCCGAATAATTTGACACCTTTTCCAAAATATCATCCTTCACATTTTCAAATTCCGAAAAATCTGACGGCATTTCCCAAAAACTCAAAGATTTCCCCAAAACATTTTTTCTCGCATTATATTTCCGTCCTTTTATCAGAAATGAACGGTTTCCGTAAGCTTAAAAAAATCCATAGCTATAACTCCGGCGCGAGTACGTCAATTTTTCACAGTCGCTCCCGGCTTATTTTGCGTGATTGAGTGCAGAATGCGTTAAGCGGATAGCGACTTCAATGGCGGTAAGTGCATGGATTTTAAAATTTTCCAAAAAATTTTTCACCAACTTGCGGCGGCCAAATAAGTTTTTAACTATTTTTTTCGGACTCCTCAGGGTCCAATTAATTAGAAACCATTATTAGTTGGGTGGGTCACGTAAAGTGCAATCCTACCGCGCACACGGTAAATACAGCATAAAAAACCTAGGGTTAACCCGGTTAGGCAATGTTTCTAGCATTAAAATTGAGCAGACTACAGGATTCCAAAACAAATGGGAGCTGGAAATCAGCCTTTTTAATAATCTTTAAAGAGGAAGGACACTATATGAGACTAACATTACATAGAGTAACTAAAATAGGGGAATGGCAGCCCTCTGCCTTCGACTGTATTAAGCTCTATGGGGAAATAACATGGAGTGTCATTAGTCTATACAACTTAAGCCTTGGCCGTAAAGAAGGTCGAAAAATTTACTTCAAAAGATATAAAAACCTCTATGAACTCTAATTATTTACCTGAATTAATTTTTTAGATGAAAAGTCGACCTGATTACAAAGTATTTGTTCTTAAGGGTGCTATAGATAATTAGCAAATCCAAATAAAGGTGTTCAAGCTCGGATGGAATACCAAAGTAATTAATTTTAGTTGCCTTACTGTCGTCTGCTATGAAATTAGGAATTTTCCACATGAAAGCAAACGTTTGAAATTTATCAACGTAACTTGTTAGCACGCAAAAAGCTAGGCCGTTCTAGTTATCAATGAGAACGAAAATGGGGAAATAAGTTTAAATGCGCTAGGAGGTTAGGCTGACTTCTGACCCAAAAGTAATTTTTGACGTACTATGTTAATTAGTTAAATTACAAAAATTAGAATTCATTAATTAAAAAACAAAACAGGTAAGTTTCTCATTTAAGAAATGCTTGTTAATTTAGAAGCATTCCAAAAACTAACTTCGCTATAGTTTTTCCGTATGGCTTGTCTCAATTTCCTTAAAAAACCGAAAATTTTTTAATGCTTTTTCTATGGGACGCTAACCCTAAAAACTGTGAATTTTCCTTTAACATTACGGAACGGTGTCAAGTCATATCTACAAGGGCCTACCGGCCCAGTAGAATAGCTACAAAATTCACCCACCTTCGAGAAAGGATACACAAGGTAAAAGCTCAATATACACAAGAATAGCCTATTCAAAAAACCTCCCCCTCCCCATTCAATGGAAGGACGGTTTAAGGAAAGATAATACGACGATAAAATTAGGGGCGCATGGGGTTATACAAGGGCGTGGACGAATGATTGACAGGAAGGCCTAGAACTCGCCAAGGGTTGAGATAAGGTTTATATCAAAAGCCAACTCATAGTGGTGCCATCTTTAGAAAACCGGAAAAGCTGGCTTCGGATTGCAAATTTCGTGTTTAATTTAAATCTATTCTAGCTAGAGTCACCAAAGCAAATCATTCGCTACAAAGCCTCGGTACGGACCGCTGACAATAGGAATTTTGCAGCTCGAGTGTTTAGAACTGGAGATTTCAGTTCAGGGAGTTAAAAATTCTCAAAACAATTTTAAATTAAAATTAACGAATAGTAATTTTAGTTAAAAAATTCTCAAAACTATATCAATCGCTACAATAGACATTAAATTTTTTTTAAAACAAACCGCGATGGTCTATCTTATTTAGTTATTTTGTATTTAGTTCAAGAAAAATTGCCTTTATTTCTTCAAAACGCTAGACTTACCCCTTAACCACTCCCTTTAAACCCTAATGAAATATTGTGTGTTATCGTTATTGATTTACAGTGCCCGAGGAAACAACTGATGTTTTTCAAACAATTATCGAGGTAGATGAGGTTAGTCGTTCACATCTATTAGACTGAATGGATCACTTACTAATGCAATTCCTAATGATTAGGAAAGAAAATTGGGGGCGGATCTTTTAGGTGGCGTCCCATTGACCAGCGCACTAATTGCCTAGCCTACACAGCATGAGGTGATATAAAAATACGTTTTTATGCGTGTCGACAATAACTTACTATACTCTTTAAATCCTTAGCCTAATCCTCCCATATTAAGTAACATAACTGGACCTTTTAGAGGACGTCAAGTATACAGGGTGTTTCTGAAAAGTCCATCACAAATTAAGGGGCGTGTTTATGGGACCAAACTGAGCGGAAAGTACCAAAGAACATGGGGTGTACA
Organism: Phalangium opilio; assembly: GCA_019434445.1. Lineage (NCBI taxonomy): Eukaryota > Metazoa > Arthropoda > Arachnida > Opiliones > Phalangiidae > Phalangium > Phalangium opilio. The sequence continues at coordinate 141,718 of JAEQBA010002956.1, forward strand.
ACATTTTGTTACGGAGATATGGCCTTCCAAACATTCGCCCCTAAAACAAGGAAATATCCAAAAATGAGGAGTAACACTTAAGACCGACTAACCAGCTTGTTTAAAATTACTAGACAATTTCAATAGCCTTTAATCGAACAATTGATTTCTACCTTTACTAATCAGAAGCGTATAAATGAGTAGAAGTATGCCTACGGTGGTAATGTAAAATTAATCCCAAGTGACATGATGTTTCAAGATCTTCCCAGCACCAAGTAAAATGGTTCTGATTGAAGGGACTTTTATTAGCACAGCGTAAACAACGTTATTTTCAGGAATTAGTCCAAATGTCCACGGGCGGCATTACAAAAACGAGGCAGTCTTTCGAATGATACTTGGACATGTTGGAAGATCCCTGGCTTGTTCCTGTTATCTCAAACCGTAAAAAGCTACGCAAATCTTCATCATCACGGACAACACTCTTGTACGTTAGGTATGACCTTGAGAAAACCTAAAAGGACATCTCGAATGTATTTGAAAAACCCATCTCCAATTAAGGGGCGTGTTGTTTGTTTCCAACAGAGTAAACTCGCCCAGAGAACAATTACAATGCAGAGCCACGTTTCGGCGTTAATGGCCCACAAAGGTGGTCCCAAACAAAAGAACACACTTTAATTTGTTTCGTTCAGTAAGTGTTTCATGTGTCATAGATAAAACGCCATGATTAATGCACGAAGAAAATGAATTTATTGACAAGTTTTAACATTTAATTGCAACTAGTTACAAAAATTGTTCAAAGTGTTCACCACCCGCGTTAAGGCACACATTAGCACGTCTTACAAATGATTCCCTTACACGTTGAAAAATGCCTGGAGTTTCGCGAATTGTTTGACAGCCGTGAATTATTCGTCGACGTAGCTCTTCAACATCGGGCACTTCAGTCTGATAAACTAAGTCTTTCAGGTGGCCCCAAAGAAAGAAATCACAAGGGTTCAGATCGGGTGATCGAGCAGGCCACTCCACAGGTCCACCTCGACCTAACCACCGCAAAGGGAAGGTCGCGTTAAGATAATTTCGGACCGCGATGCTGAAATGTGGTGGTGCACCATCGTGCATGAACCACATTCTGTTTACCAAACCTAAGGGTACGTCTTCGAGTAGTTCCGGTAAATCGTCCCGTAAGAACTGCAAGTAAGCCACACCGTTTAACCTGGGCTCTAGGAAATATGGCCCAATTAAATTGTCACCCACAATACCACACCACACGTTTAAACTGAATTGTACTTGGTGACTTCTAACACAAGTTGCGTGGGGGTTTAGCTGGGACCATTGATGTTTATTATGTTAGTTAATAATACCATCCCGTGAAAAGTTAGCTTCGTCAGTAACCAACAAATCCCGTGGGAAATCGATATCGTTTACTTTAGCCAGAAACCACTGACAAAACGCCGTGCGTCGTGGGTAGTCCGCTGGATTCAAACCTTGAACTTTTTGAACATGGAAAGGATGAAACCGGTGGCTTCTGAGGATTTTCCACACGAGCGTGTGGTTTACGCCTAATCGGCGACCAACTTGGCGGGTACTTGATTCAGGCTCGTCCTCGAAAATGGTGAGAACTTCGTCTTCTACGGCCTCTGGGATGGCTCTCGCTCTAGGTTGAGGTCCAGCCGGTTGGATTCGTCCATCTTGCCTCAAACGTCTGTCCACAGCCTCGAACGTCAGTCGATTTGGTAGTCGCCTCTGCGGAAATCTTTCCTGATACAAGCGTACAGCTGCAGCGGCATTCCCCTCGGCTAGTCCATACATTAGGTGCATATCCGCATATTCGGCATTTGTGAAGAAAGGCATTGTAACAGACTTCGTTGAATTATGAGTTTAATAAAACAAACACATGTACGTGAAACCTCTTTTATTCCTTTCTTAAAAAACATAGTGCTCTGTTTTAGTGCTCTGTTTTTTAAGAATAGGCGAAGTTCTCACTATTTTCGAGGACGATCCAAAAACAAGCAGCCGCCAATTGGTTTGCTGATTAAGAAAAAACCACACGCAACTTGCGTTAGAATTCACAAAGTACAATTCAGCTTAAACGTGTGGTGTAGTATTGTGGGTGACAATTTAATTGGGCCATATTTCCTAGAGCCCAGGTTAAACGGTGTGGCTTACTTGTAGTTCTTACGGGACGATTTACCAGAACTACTCGAAGACGTACCCTTAGGTTTAATAAACAGAATGTGGTTCATGCACGATGGTGCACCACCACATTTCAGCATCGCGGTCCGAAAACTTGTCAATAACATTTTCTTTGTGCATTAATCATGGCGTTTTATCTATGACACATGAAACACTTACTGAACGAAACAAATTAAAGTTTGTTCTTTTGTTTGGGACCACCTTTGTGGGCCATTAACGCCGAAACGTGGCTCTGCATTGTAATTGTTCTCTGGGCGAGTTTACTCTGTTGGAAACAAACAACACGCCCCTTAATTGGAGATGGGTTTTTCAAATACATTCGAGATGTCCTTTTAGGTTTTCTCAAGGTCATACCTAACGTACAAGAGTGTTGTCCGTGATGATGAAGATTTGCGTAGCTTTTTACGGTTTGAGATAACAGGAACAAGCCAGGGATCTTCCAACATGTCCAAGTATCATTCGAAAGACTGCCTCGTTTTTGTAATGCCGCCCGTGGACATTTGGACTAATTCCTGAAAATAACGTTGTTTACGCTGTGCTAATAAAAGTCCCTTCAATCAGAACCATTTTACTTGGTGCTGGGAAGATCTTGAAACATCATGTCACTTGGGATTAATTTTACATTACCACCGTAGGCATACTTCTACTCATTTATACGCTTCTGATTAGTAAAGGTAGAAATCAATTGTTCGATTAAAGGCTATTGAAATTGTCTAGTAATTTTAAACAAGCTGGTTAGTCGGTCTTAAGTGTTACTCCTCATTTTTGGATATTTCCTTGTTTTAGGGGCGAATGTTTGGAAGGCCATATCTCCGTAACAAAATGTTGTACACCCCATGTTCTTTGGTACTTTCCGCTCAGTTTGGTCCCATAAACACGCCCCTTAATTTGTGATGGACTTTTCAGAAACACCCTATATATTATTCATTAAAGAGCATACACTAGTTACATGATTCTGTTTATCACGATAGGTCGAACTGATAACTGGTTGCGGCAATTCTGTTCCGGAAAACATAATATTTAAGCTCTAAGCACGACACCTGGCGCAGCTATACGGACAATTCTTGATTCACGTTACACTGAAAAGGAGTTAAAAGTGAACCATCAGCGCTAGGTAGCAATTATGCCAACACTTCTATCAACGTTATTATTATCGACGCTATTACTGGTAGAAAATTGAATAGTTGTAAGCAGCATGTTAATGACCTTTTCATTACCTACTTAGAGAAACATGCGGTCATTAGATGTTCAGTGGGTTTTGCATGAGACAACTATACATGTATTATAACGTTCCATTACATCCTGTTGGGCAATCGTGGTTTTCGTCTAGCTATTTAGATTATGGTCAGATCTCTAAATGGCCGGCGTGCCCTTTTGAAGCAAACGTCTCTTCTCTATATAAATATATAACAGTTAGCTGATTATAAGGGCATATATCCAGCTTAATTCTTGTCATGTCTCATGTTTTTAGCATACCTACAGAAAAACTTTAAAAATGGTAAATATACCATGAAGTTCATTCATAAGGCCATCAACACGAAATGTTATATGGCTCGAAAGAAAATTAAGTATATGAAACGTAAAGCGTCAAAGACTCAAGAGGACAGCAACAGCAATCAACTCAATGATGACCCAACGTCAATTGAGGATTCAACATAATACTCAAAATTTGTACTATAGCATTTGAAACAGTGTGCTTCATTCATAATAGGTGTTGATGCATCAGTATTTCAATTCGTCAAGCATATCATTGGGCGAAATTTGTATATAGGAGTAATACCGCGCGATACAGTCACTTACATAGTATTATTTGTCACGTATACAAGCTATATCTCGGGTGAATAGCGGGTGATTATTGGTCACTTATTTCGGTTGTCTCTCGGGTCAATAACGGGTGATTATTTGTCACTTATGTTACGTGAATAACGGGTGATTATTTGTCACTCATGTCGAGTGTCACGAGGGTCAATAACGAGTGGTTATTTGTCACACCTGTCGCGTGTTTCTCAGGTCAATAACAGGTGATTTTTGTCACTTCTGTCGGATGCCTCCCAGGTCAATAACGGGTGATTATTTGTCACTCATGTTAGGTGAATGATGGGTGATTATTTGTCACTCATGTTAGGTGAATGACGGGTGATTATTTGTCACTCATGTTACGTGAGTAACGGGTGATTATTTGTCACTCATGTTACGTGAATAACGGGTGATTATTTGTCACTCATGTTACGTGAATAACGGGTGATTATTTGTCACTCATGTTACGTGAATAACGGGTGATTATTTGTCACTCATGTTACGTGAATAACGGGTGATTATTTGTCACTCATGTCGAGTGTCACGAGGGTCAATAACGAGTGGTTATTTGTCACACCTGTCGCGTGTTTCTCAGGTCAATAACAGGTGATTTTTGTCACTTCTGTCGGATGCCTCCCAGGTCAATAACGGGTGATTATTTGTCACTCATGTTACGTGAATAACGGGTGATTATTTGTCACTCATGTTACGTAAATAACGGATGATTATTTGTCACTCATGTTACGTGAATAACGGGTGATTATTTGTCACTCATGTTACGTGAATAACGGGTGATTATTTGTCACTCATGTCGGGTGAATAACGGGTGATTCTTTGTCACTCATGTTACGCAAATATCGAGTGATTAGTTGTCACTCATGTTACGCGAATATCGAGTGATTAGTTGTCACTCATGTTACGTGAATAACGGGTGATTATTTGTCACTCATGTCACGTGAATAACGGGTGATTATTTGTCACTCATGTCACGTGAATAACGGGTGATTATTTGTCACTCATGTCACGTGAATAACGGGTGATTATGTGTCATTCATGTCGGGTGAATAACGGGTGATTATTTGTCATGTTTATCGGCTGTCTCTCGGGTCAATAATGGGTGATTCTTTGTCAATTATGTCAGGTGAGTAACGGATGATTATTTATCACTCACGTCGGGTGAATAATAGATGATTATTTGTCACTCATGTCGGGTGAATAACGGGTGATTATTTGCCAAGTATATCTGGTGAATAACGAGTGATCAGGCGTCAAACAGGTTTATAACGAGTGATAATATGACACTTGTCACCAAATGATAATCAATTGTAATTCACGTAACCTTTACGTAAACATTCCACGTGAAATATAGATAAATAACTGGACTATATTGGACTCGTTTTGGGCCATGGGATGCTAAATAGTTTGGTAAATTAATTTGAACGCTTTGGATGTCTTTGTATGCTTTTTGAGAAAGAAACCGTATTGAACGGTGCAAAATTACAAAATTTAAATATTGAACGCAAGCATTCAGATTTGAACGCACATTGCACGGAATGTATTAAGAGTGTAGCCAACCCGAGTAAAATAAAATACTAAAAATGTACTTTTAAAAAATACGATACCCCAATAGAACTTCCCGAACTATCAGTATGAAAAAAAACCACGACAAGACCAACGACAGACATGTAGCGACATAGAGCTTGGGAGAGCTTTGTTTTTATAGCGTAGCTCAACGCACTGAAACATCGAGCACGCTCGCGCAATTAAATAGGGTTAGTTAATTCTAAAATAGAATTAGAGTTTTGGAACGCTTCGGTTTTGGTGAATAAAAGATAAGGAGCACGATAAGTTTTTTAAAATTCAACAAATAACGGTTTATTACGAAAATATTAAAAAAAGAGAGGTTGAAAAAAGTTCTTTTAAGAATGATTTACACGTTCGACGCACTAGCATTTTAACCTTAGTTAGCGCTTGAAAGTTATTTGAGGTTAATATCTAGGTTTTATTAATTGCTCCGCGCTTTAAATATTTTCTCAGCGCAAAGAATTTAATCCTTTTTGGAAGCACTAATATTCCTTTTTGATGCGCAATTAAATCCCTTGGAATGCACAATTATTACTTTTTTGGCACAATTTATTAACTAATGGTTTAGATCTGGCGCTAAATTTTCTATCTAAACTCGCACTCGCACTATTATAAGTACATTTTTACTTAGTTTTTATTCTAAGGGCTTGGCGCGCACTATCTAGCTCGCTATTTTTCTAACTGCTCATGAGAACTTGCTGTTCAAGACTACTTTATTATTTTTTATTATTGACCAATTCTACTGGTTTGGTCCTAGGACGCGCTCAGTCCCAACGCTACTATTGGTTGATTTGTAGTAAACAGGTCGTCTTAGTGACGTACCCCTGACAAATTTTGTTATTTTCGAAGCGCAGATTTTCCATGTTTTTAACAAAATGTTCAAAACAACCTCTTTTTACAAAAATAACAGCGCGGAAAAATACTTTTTACAATAAAAAATCGAAAACAAACTTAACTTGAAAACAACTTGAAAAATAGGCTTATACAATGAAAAATTACAAAATTTAAATATTCAACGAAAAGTTAATTATTGAGTTCAATTAATTGAAAATTATTGTTCACACTCCCCACCCTTGAACTGTTTCTTACAGTTCAAGAACCTCTAAAGTTCCAGATTGTATAACAACTGTACTGGCCTTCTTAATCGATTGCCATTAGGCAATCTAACTATGGCAGAACGTACCACCCCATCGCGACCAGTCGTTAACTCCTGAACCACGGCTAGTTTCCACATACACCGTGGGCTTCTAGCTTCTTCTATCAAAACCACGTCCTCTAATTGGAGCTCTTTGGTTGGTTGTCCTCCGATTTGCTTCAGATGGTGCGCGGTTCTTAGCTCTAGTAAATAATCAGATTTCCATCTGATCCAGAAACGCTCTAACAGATTTTGGCGATATTTTAACCTCCTCTGTAGTTCCCGCTTTCCAGCAGGTGGTAGGTCACTTGTCGAATGAACTTGCGAGGGAAGGGAGGTTAGACGTCTCCCTACCAAGAAATGCGCGGGTGACAAGGGTTGAGGCTCTCCTGGATTGTCATACACGAAAGTGATTGGGCGCGAGTTGATGGTTGCCTCAATCTCTATTACTATTGTTTCGATTTCCTGATAGGTGAGGAGGCTTTTCCTAATACCTTTCTTAGATAGGTCTTTACTGACTTGACCATGGGCTCCCAAAAGCCTCCCCACCATGCGCCACGATCTGCAATGTATTTCCACGATATTTTTAGCCCGCTCATAAAGTTAGCTACTTCTGGGCTTCTAAGGTTGCTCAGTAGAATCTTGAGATCCGCATCTGCTCTCTTAAATGTGGCGGCATTGTCACTGAATATGACGCGAACTATTCCACGCCTAGCTATGAATCTCCTAAATGACATTAGGAAGCTTTCAGTCGTTAAATCCGAAACTATCTCTAAATGTATCGCTCGCGTCACCGCACACGTGAATAACGCGATGTAGCACTTCTTGTTATTCGGTTTGACGTAAATTGGACCCGCGTGGTCTATACCACAGATTTCGAACGGTGGAGAAGGATTTATTCGCACATCAGGCAAGGGCGCCATTACGGCAGGAGTTGGCTTGGACCTTCTTGATTACTTGTCTCCCTCTGGGAATCCAAAAACGCTCTCTTGTTTCGACCAACACGTCATTTACGCCCGCATACTGCAGTCTAACATGATTTGACATGGCTATAACGTGTGGCAAGTGGTTACCAGCAGGTAGTATCAATGGATGCTTTTCTCTGTAGGACATCTATGCAGCGCATAGACGTCCGCCCACGCATAGCAAGCCATGACTGTCTAGTTTTGGATCCAAAGATAGTAGGGTTGAAGCTTTAGACACTTCTGACCCGTTTTTTAGGCTCATAATTTCTTCTGGATAATTTTCTAATTGCACGCTCTTAATCCAGCATTCTTCAGCCGCTGCTATTTCCGCAGTAGTTAAGGATCCTTTTGTTTTGTTGTCTTTTGCTCTTGCGTTGTTCGCGAAACGTTGAACCCACGTGGTTATTCTAGAGATTATCTGAAGCTGGTTGTAGTTATTAAGCTCGAAAAGAGGCTCACGCGCTTCTTGTGCTGTGTTTACGCCGACGATAATTGGTTGACTATTTGCGCGAAGCTCGCACGCGATTTCATTAGGGACTTTCCGCGCGTAGCTAAATCCGCCGGATTTTCTTTACCCGCAACGTGGTTCCACGACATGGGGTCAGTACGCTCTTGTATTTCTCGCACGCGATTCTGTATGAAAGGCTTCCATCGGTTGGCATCCCCTCGGATCCAGTACAGTGTTATGGTAGATTCAGTCCACATTTGCACTTTGTTTATTTTGACATTTAAGGCTTCTACCACGCTATTCACTAATCTGGCTCCAATTACGGCAGCCATTAATTCTAACCTTGGAATTTTTAATACTGGCTTTTTTAGCTCATTTTTTAATGGGGCGACTTTGGCTTTTGACGCCACCAACACTGAATTAACAAATCCCTTTGCAAATACACTTTTAAGGTAAAGGACTGAGGCATACGCAGTTACGCTTGCATCTACGAATTCATGTAACTCTATAGAGATGGGTGATTCTCCAGCACAACCCCCGAAATAAAACCTTGGGACTACAATATCAACCAAATTTCTTAATTCATCGCACCATTGATTGAACTTTTCAGAAAACCGGGGCTCTAATTCTGAATCCCAATTAATTTTAGCTTCCCAAAGCTCCTGTAAAAGCATTTTGGCTCTTATTGTGAAAGGAATTATTATTCCAGAGGATCAAAAATTCGCGCAACGGCCCTTAAAACCCATCTTTTAGTGCATTGTTTGCCCAACATAAATTCCAGTAATGATTCTACATCAAATGTTAAAAGATCTCGCACTTCATCGCAAGTTAAGCCCAAAACTTTTACGTTTGTTGGATTAGGTAGTTAATGATTGTCTGTCACTACCGCAGTTTCGCTTCCATGCCTTGCTCTAATTTCTTTTGAGTTACTATGCCACTTTCTCATGTTCATGCTTGCTTCCGCCATTAGGTTTCTGGTGTCTATTATCAATTTGTCAACTTCCCCTACGTCATTCCCCCCTGACACAAAATCATCTACATAGAGGTCGCTCAATATAGTTGAACTGGCACGTGGATATTCCTTAGAAAAATTCTGCGCATGAGTTTTAACCGTGCCCGCTAACAAAAACATACTAGCCTTCCCTCCAAAGGGGGCTCTAGTGAATCTTAATTCTATTATTGTCTTATTTTCTGGGCTTTCCAACCCCTTTATCCACAAAAATCTAAAAGCATCTCTATCTTTCTCAATGATTCCTATTTGGTGATAAGCTTTTTCAATATCCCCCGTCACCGCTATAGGGTTTTCTCTAAACCTCAATAGAACCTGGAATAGCTCGGGAATCAAGTTTGGACCAGAATCCATGCACTCGTTTAGAGACGGCACATTTTTAGCGTGTGACGATCCGTCATTTACAATCCTTAATTTTTTGGTTAAGCTCTCTTCACTAATAACTTCCCTGTGGGGCATATAATAGAGGGGCCCTTCAATTACATGGTTTTCTGGTATTCGCTCTACTATTCCTGACGCTATTTGCTCTTGAATAATGGCATCGTAAGCCTTCAAATGTTCCTCATTTTTTCTCACTTTTTCTAACAAATTAAGGGTACGCCTTTTAGCAACTTCGTAATTATCGCCCAAATGTTTATCCTTCTCGTTCCACGGAATTGCCACCTCATACCGCCCGTTTTTGCACTGAATTGATTTTTGAAAATCCTTCATTAAGGTATTTTCTTCACCTAATTTGGTTTCTTCTGGTGGGTCTCTAATCCCGATATGCTCTAAATCCCAGAACGATTGCACCTGATCAGACAATAAGTCATCCTCATTTGGTTGCCTAGCACTAACGCTCACGCGCATTAAATTTACTGCGTTAACCCCTACAGTGAGAGCTGCTCCTTTTTCGCTGGTTGTCCCATGTAAGGTCCACCCATATTTTGTGTTAATTACGACTAAACTATCTGACAATCTCTCAACTGGCCCTTTGGTTACAGTCCAAAAATAATCCGCACCTATTAAAATGTCTAAGGGAACTTCTTCGCCCCCCTTCTCTTCGCCCCCCTTCTCTTCGCCCTCTCTATCACTTAACGGATATCCCCACTGTTCCATTTTACGCGCAATACTTTCACTTGGGACGGAAAACACTCCCCTGCTAATACCAGTAGTTTCTAGGGCCTCAGTTTCAACTAATTCTTCGCTCTGCACATGTTTTAAAATAACCTTAACCCTATTTCTGACCATTTTGGTCGGCTCATTACTCTCAAATTTGAATACATCTAGGTTTTCCTCGGCAATTTTCTCTAACCCTAGCTCTCTGGAAAGTTTATTATTTATGAAACAGCGATGACTACCGCCGTCGAATAAACAACGGACCTTTACTTCTTTACCATTTGCGCCTAAAGCCACCGCTTGAACTGTTTGTAACTAAATTTGCTTCGTTTTACCTTGAACCTTTTGCACCGCGCTGTTTACGTTAATAGCTCCCGCATTTTCTAGATTTTGATTAGGCCTAGTATTGTTAATTTCGCGCCTTTCACCCCTATTCTCCTCGCAGAGTATTTGGTGATGTTTTCGCTTGCACTTTCCGCACTGTTGGATTTTCCCCCTACATTCAGTTGCCTGATGCCCTGACCTCAGACACAAAAAACAAACTTTCTTGCTAATAACTATGCCTCTTTTCTCACTAACTGGAATTTCATTACGATTGTAATATGGATGCGCACCTTCACAAAAGAGACATTGACCAGCACCTGAATGCTTCTCTGAAGAAGCTGAAACGCTAAGGGAGGAAGCCGAAGCGACGGAGTTATTTTTCCCCCACTATATACTGGTTTAGTATGGGTTTTGTCATTATGGGTGTTGCTACTAATTTTTGATTGGTTTCCTGATCTATGAATAGCTAACGCTCTCTCTTTGCCTTCGACTAGCTTTCTTAAAAAGTTCAAAAGGTCTTTAATTTTCCAACAATCTTGTAGCCCTTCAGGTTCATTTCCAAAACGCTCAAATAAATCTACAAGTAACAAACCCCCAAAATGTGCGCCATAAGTTCTCCATCACCTTCGTTAAACATCTCAAGAGCTTCAAAGCTCGCTACTTCAATTTGGCACGTGTCTTGCAGATGCCTCAAGCCCTCAATATCGCTACTTTTTAATACAGGAGTTAATTTTAAAATATTGTTCATTCTAGTACTAATTAAAATGTGTCTGCGCTCAAAACGTTTTTCCAAGTTTTTACTGGCTATTTCGTAACAACCTACGCCTTCTTTAACATTAGCTACGGCGCTTAAAGCCGGCCCTACTAATTGAGATATTAAATAAATAAGCTTATCTGTCTCTTAGAGTTCTTGGTCTCCTCCAATGGCTCCTTGGTATTGTCCCCAAAATCGTTGCCAATCGTTGAAATCACCGTTGTATTTTTTGATTTCGAGCTGAGGTAATTTCACGTTTCTTCTGCTTCTTGGAAAGTTTTGCTCTTGGCTGGCTAAACTCGGTGTGGAACTGCCTCCTTGCTGCCCGTGCTCCACCTTGTCCACGTAACGCTTCGCTCTATCCTTCCAAAGGGTTATTTCGTCCAAGAAATCTTCTACCTCCATAGTTTCTCCTTCAAATTCGTCAGGGTCTTGCATCAGGTCAAAAATGACTTGGTTGAGCGTCGAAAGTTTATTTTCTCTAGCACCGATTTTAGCTAGATTGTCTTTTTACCTCTCCGTGTGACGTAGTCCAGGAGAGGTTCTGTAACGGCCGTGTCTGTGTGTGTGTGTCTGTCTGTCCGTTGTTACACCCACGTGACTGCGTTCGCAGTTTGCGTATCGGAGCAAACGTGTTCGCCATTTCCGAACTGCTTTCACAGTCACGGAAATGGCTCCTCTGCTTGAGTTCTCACACCACCATTTTCTGGTCTTTGTCCATCCCACACGGACACCAGTCTGTTCTTACTGGCTTCTAATCACCAACATCTTCTGGTCTTAGTCCATTCGACCTGGACACCAGTCTGTACAGACTGTTAAAAAAGTCTTTGCGCGTTGCAGTTTTCGCACATATTTTACTATATTTCAAAAACTATTCAAGATAGCGCTCTGGAATAAAGTGCGTTATAAAAGTTTTGCATTTCTCTTTCATATTTTACCCGTTTCACAGTTGTCCTTTGCATACTTATACCGGAAACCGGAAATGTCAAAATTATCAACTTTGAAAATATTGGATTCTCGAGGATATAAATGCGATTTTCGGATTCCTTGGGGTCGATTTATATATGAAAAGTTTTCACCAAATTCAATTCGGATGAATAGGTCACGTGTAATCAGCCTTTATTCAAAATCTGGCAACTTCGATTTAAATGGCGATAATTCACAATCGAGTATCGAATCTTTGTCGTAATAATGCTTGTTAGATGTTATGGCACTTTATGCATATATATATATGATTGGTCTTGTGGCGCGATACTTTGAAACAATTCAGACGCTCGTTAAAGGGATGGTGAAGTGGAAAATTAAGTAATTTTTTATTGATTCTTACATAAGACCAATCTGCATAGTGAATTATCAGGAAATAACACCGAACGATTTTTATACGTCAATTAGTTTGAAATTTCATGGATTATTTTAAATAAGGATCTCCGACCAATCGCGTAGAGCCCTGTCCTTTTATAAACAATTTTCTCGTGGCACGTTCCGCGTTGAATCAATTTATCGCGAGATTTGAAAATATTTGCGTGATGTGACAATTGTGGCGCGAGACATGGAGCGTGCCACGAGAATTGTGTTAACAAAAAGGCACGGCGTTACGCGATTGGTCGGAGGTCCTTATTTAAAATTATTCATAAAATCTTAGCCTAATTTGAATATAAAAATCAATGGGAGGTATTTCCTAAATTTTTCATTATGCAGACTGGTCTTATAAGAACCGATAAAAAATCACTTTAATTTCCACTTCCCCCTCCCTTTAAGAGAAAACTCGCGTCTTTTGAAGAGGAGAAGCGGTTTGAAAATATTGTTATTTGGGCCATGATATCATAATATTTAGAACTCATATTAATTACGTCTAGGTCTTCAGCCCGACTCATTGCAGCCTAGTGAAAATCTCATTCATGATGGCATATGCGCTTCACGAGATCCCTACAAATAGACATATTCAACTATTCCATTAAGAAACAACTTCAGAGGAGATGGCTTCTATGCTAGGAAGGTTCGCTATGCGATTGAGCTTCGCTAAACGGAGCCTGGGGTTGCCTATAGCCTCCCGCGTATAGAGCAAATGTCAGGCCATTGAAAGATTTTATTTTAGAGGTAGGAATAGGGAACAGAGTAATCTAGGCGCGCGTCAAAGTCCCGGACCCCCCTAAAAAGGAATTACGTATTTTTCGCCGTCCCAGTCAGTAACGTCATAAAAACCTAGTTTAAGTGAGCCAATCTGAAATTTTAAACTTTTAATTACGTGTTGGAGGGAGGGGCTCTATACTGGGCTATGAGTCGGACAGAATTAAACACTAACCGTTCTCCATTCCTACTTCTAAAATTAAATATATCTCTGGTGAGGCTTAATAATAAAGCCGACCGCAACCAAAGCATGGGAAAGGCGTATTTCAAAACTGACGTTCAAAGCTACCGATGGAAAAGCCAAAAAATTAAATGAAAAAAAAATGAAAGCCGGTAACAATGATCACAACTGAAAATAACAGCTAACAGCTAAAACGAGCCCGAACGGTAAAAACTTGAAGTTAGTCTCTGCGCTGCTGGTCTGCTACTCCTTTCGTTTAGTTTCTATGGCAAGATCACTAGCTTTGAGAGGTATTGGGATATTAGGCCATTTTGTGTTTTAAGACTTTTATTGTGAAGGAAAGAAAACAAACCTGTTTAAAGATATTTCGAATAACTTTTGGCCAAATGGTAGTATTCCCCCTCCACGGATTTTTAAAAGTTTGTACTCATTTCTGATAGTAAATAAGGTGTGGAACACGATGCCATCAAAATTTTTCACCGCAAATGATTTTTTTTTAAAAAAAAAAGGTAGCACATATTACTTATGGTTGTTTGTATATTTGATATTTGGGGCGCATACACTTGTTTAGATTATGTTTGGGATATTTTAGGTTCAGGTTAGGTTAGGTTAGGTTAGGTTAGGTTAGGTTAGGTTAGGTTAGGTTAGGTTAGGTTAGGTTCAGGTTAGGTTAGATTCAGGTTAGGTTAGGTTAGGTTAGGTTCAGGTTAGGTTAGGTTAGGTTAGGTTAGGTTAGGTTCAGGTTAGGTTAGGTTAGGTTAGGTTAGGTTCAGTTTCTATTAGATTTCTCCTTTTCCAAAATATTGCAATTTTCAAAAAAAAAAAATTCAAAAAAAAAAAATTCAAAATCATTTGCGGTGGAAATTTTTAACGGCATCGTGTTCCTCACCTCATTTACTATCAGAAATGAGTACAAACTTTTAAAAATCCGTGGAGGGGGAATACTACTATTTTACTTAACTTTTAATATCTTTATAAGTTTAAAATTATCTATAAAATTATTTGGACGAAAATTTTCAAATAACAAGATCATTTATATAAATATATTACTTCGGGCGTGATAAATGCAGTTAGGGAGTAATGGGGATATTAGGGAATTTTGTGTTTTAAGACTTTTATTATGAGGGAAAGAAAACATGCCTTTTTTGAAGAATTTTTCGAAAACTTTTATTATCTTTATTAATAATTAGTAAAAAGCTGACAAATATTAATAAAATTTGGAGGAAAATTTTCAAATAACAATACTTCCTACGAGTTTCAAATTACAAGACTTCCTTCGAGTTTTAAATTAAAGATAGTTCGTTTGCTTTATTGAACTATTTATTACAAACAAGACTGTCACTTTCAGTTTCAATTGTTGCTTAATTTTTTACTTAACCTCCCCTAGCCCTTAAACACTTTTTTTTATTTAATGAGAGACATAAACGCTAAATAGGGTTCAAGTCGGGCGAAAGAACGGCCCCGTGAAAAGCGTCACTTTCTTCGTTCGCCCGAAATCTTGCAACGAGTCGGGACGCATGGGCTGGCCAATTGTCCTTCAGAGCCTGAAACCATACACTAAAACTATTTTTCATGTTAGATAAGAATAATTGTTAGCTTATTAATTATATTAATACCGGTCACGATTAGGGCTGGTTAATCTTACGCAGAAAAGAATACCAGCGAACCGGGCGGATCTGTTGAATATTACAATGCTTTACCTCCTAATTTCATTAGACTTTATGTCTGTCTTTAAGAATAAGACTAAGAATGTGTTTAAAGGGAGGGTGAAGTGAAAAATGTGTTTTTATCGATTCTTCTACTAATTATGAGACTATTCTGCATAGTGAAACATCCAGGAAATATCTCAGAATGATTTTAAAATTCAAATTCGGTTTAGGTTTTATGGATAATTTAAAATAATAACCTCCGACCGATCGCTTAACGCCCTGCCTTCCTATTGACAAAATTCTCGTGGCACGCTCCATGCCCAATGGAATTTATCGCGAGATTTAATAAAAGTTTCTCACGATGTGACAATCGTGGTGCACGATATAGAGCGGGCAACGGAAATTTTGTTAATAGGAAGGCAGGGCGTTAAGCGATTGGTCAGACTTGCTTATTTCAAATTATCTATAAAATCTGAGCCTAATTTGAATTTTAAAATCATTTGGAGACTTTATTTCCTGGAGGTTTCACTATGCAAAATGAACTTATAATTAGAAGAAGAATCGATTAAAAATCACTTTGTTTTCCTCTTCATCCTCCCTTTAAAGGCTAGGGGAGGTCCAATAAAAATCAAGCAACATTTAAAACTGAAAGTGACTGCCTTGTTTGTAAAAGAATAGTTCAATAAAGCACACGAACACTCTTCAATTTGAAACTCGAAGGAAATCTTGTTATTTGAAAATTTTCGTCCAAATAATTTTATAGATATTTTTAAACTTATAAAGATATTAAAAGTTATTCGAAATATCTTTAAACAGGCTTGTTTTCTTTCCTTCACAATAAAAGTCTTAAAACACAAAATGCCCTAATATCCCAATACCTCCCAAAGCTAGTAATCTTGCCATAGAAACTAAACGAAAGGAGTAGCAGACCAGCAGCACAGAGACTAAGTTTTTACCGTTCGGGCTCGTTTTAGCTGTTAGCTGTTATTTTCAGTTGTGATCATTGTTACTGGCTTTCATTTTTTTTTCATTTAATTTTTTGGCTTTTCCATCGGTAGCTTTGAACGTCAGTTTTGAAATACGCCTTTGCCCATGCTTTGGTTGCGGTCGGCTTTATTATTAAGCCTCACCAGAGATATATTTAATTTTAGAAGTAGGAATAGAGAACCGTTAGTGTTTAATTCAGTCCGACTCATAGCCCAGTATAGAGCCCCTCCCTCCAACACGTAATTAAAAGTTTAAAATTTCAGATTGGCTCACTTAAACTAGGTTTTTATGACGTTACTGACTGGGACGGCGAAAAATACGTAATTCCTTTTTACCTCTGTCGCTATGACCCGCCTCTTCTTTCATATCCCACCGTCCCGACGAAGGGGGTCCGGGACTTTGACGCGCCCCTAGATTACTCTGTTCCCTATTCCTACCTCTAAAATAAAATCTTTCAATGGCCTGACATTTGCTCTATACGCGGGAGGCTATAGGCAACCCCAGGCTCCGTTTAGCGAAGCTCAATCGCGTAGCGAACCTTCCTAGCATAGAAGCCATCTCCTCTGAAGTTGTTTCTTAATGGAATAGCTGAATATGTCTATTTGTAGGGATCTCGTGAAGCGCATATGCCATCATGAATGAGATTTTCACTAGGCTGCAATGAGTCGGGCTGAAGACCTAGACGTAATTAATATGAGTTCTAAATATTATGATATCATGGCCCAAATAACAATATTTTCAAACCGCTTCTCCTCTTCAAAAGACGCGAGTTTTCTCTTAAAGGGAGGGGGAAGTGGAAATTAAAGTGATTTTTTATCGGTTCTTATAAGAACAGTCTGCATAATGAAAAATTTAGCAAATACCTCCCATTGATTTTAATATTCAAATTAGGCTAAGATTTTAAGAATAATTTTAAATAAGGACCTCCAACCAATCGCGTAACGCCGTGCCTTTTTGTTAACAAAGTTCTCGTGGCACGCTCCATGTCTCGCGCCACAATTGTCACATTACGCAAATTGTTTCAAATCTCGCAATAAATTGATTCAACACGGAACGTGCCACGAGAAAATTGTTTATAAAAGGACAGGGCTCTACGCGATTGGTCGGAGATCCTTATTTAAAATTATCCATGAAATTTCAAACTAATTGACGTATAAAAATCGTTCGGTGTTATTTCCTCGATAATTCACTATGCAGATTGGTCTTATAGAAGAATCAATAAAAAATTACTTAATTTTCCACTTCACCATCCCTTTAACGAGCGTCTGAATTGTTTCAAAGTATCGCGCCACAAGACCAATCATATATATATGCATAAAGTGCCATAACATCTAACAAGCATTATTACGACAAAGATTCGATACTCGATTATGAATTATCGCCATTTAAATCGAAGTTGCCAGATTTTGAATAAAGGCTGATTACTCGTGACCTATTCATCCGAATTGAATTTGGTGAAAACTTTTCAAATATGAATCGACCCCAAGGAATCCGAAAATCGCATTTATATCCTCGAGAATCCAATATTTTCAAAGTTGATAATTTTGACATTTCCGGTTTCCGGTATAAGTATGCAAAGGACAACTCTGGAACGGGTAAAATATGAAAGAGAAATGCAAAACTTTTATAACGCACTTTATTCCAGAGCGCTAGCTTGAATAGTTTTTGAAATATAGTAAAATATGTGCGAAAACTGCAACGCGCAAAGACTTTTTTAACAGTCTGTACATTCTCAAAACGGAAAGAGAAAATAGATACTATGTTCGTCTCGAAATAGAGCCAGGTGTTCGCGTATCGGTAGCTGGTCCAATGGCCAAGTTATTTAACATTCCCGAAGAGGGAGAATTTTTTAAACACAGTCACTCGGGAGTAGCTTTGGTAAATCCCCGATTAAGATCAATGACATTGACAGCTAATAATAATTTTTGGACTAGCGAATACGATGTGGATAGATTTCCAGAAGATCCCGACTATGCTGACCAACCGTATGTACCCGGGTCTCAAGGCAGACGAGTTGACATTTACGCATGCGAGATTCCTTCCGGGGTATACTATCATATTAGCGATGTTTTAAGTGCTATGAGCGAAGCCATGTCGCCGACGCATAGAAAAAGTCTAAAATTTACGCAGAATGTAGACGGAACCGTGACGGTTTAAAAATTAAACGATACGGTTTCTATCCTGTTTCCCAAAACAACACCCGGACGAGGACTGGGACGATTGTTAGGTTTTAGTAGTAATCAGTTGGATCGGTATATCAATAACGAGACGTCGGAGTATCCCGCGGATATCATGAGAGGCGTCGATGCCATGTTTGTTTATACCAATATTATCCGTCAACAAGTAGTGGGTGGTGGTCAAGCCCCTCTGCTACGTTTCATAAAAATGCCGGCTTTTTCGCTGCTAGACGAGGAGAACCAGGAAATATTTAATAATATCGACTTTTATCCAATTTCAACCAGTGATATACAAGAAATTGAAATTGAATTGAAATCCGATTACGGGGAAAATATCCCGTTTAATTTAGGCAAAGTATATATTAAACTGTTTTTTAGGCGTCGACGTCAATAGAACAGGAGCAATGGTACCTAATAGATACACTCTGTATTTCCAAAGAGGATCGTCCCTTCCGGCTTTACACGCAAACGTTTTCCAATCGGGGGGTCGTTTCAGTGTCGGCGGTATTTTCAATTCTTTAATGCGCAAAATTACACCCTTTATTAGGCCGGCCATTAGTACTTTAGCGTCCGAAGCTGTTGGGTTAACGAGTAGAGTAATTAGCGATGCCCAAAACCCCGGAATATCACCTCGAGAATCGATTAAAAGAAATGTCAAGCAATCTATAAATTCCCTACTACATAAAGGCGTGGACCGGTTCGTCAACACTCAAAGCGGGACGGGCCGAAAACGAAAGAGGACTGCTAAAACAAGCCGGAGCAAACGTGTTAAGCGACGCACTAAACGCGATTTTCTAGACTAAACATGTCGACCTACGAAAGTGTTCTTTCCGACTTTGAAGTATTTGAAAAGCCAGTGGTGAATAATAATATTGTTGGGACTAAAACGACTGCTCATTATCCAATTGCTCCACTAACTAATGCTAAATATATAGAATTTATCATTCCTCCCTCTAACAATTATCTTTTTGACTAAAACTCTTCTGAGATTAAAATTTCGCGTTTTACACGAGGACGGCACGGCCGTTCCAGATGCGGAAAAGAAAGTCTCGGTAACAAATTTAATAATTGCCTCGCTATTTTGTCAAGTAGAATTATTTCTCAATGGCCTTGCCGTCCAGCAACCTAATAATATGTACCCATACATGGCCTATTTTAAAATACTTTTAAATTATGGACAAACGGCGGCCAATTCCTGGTTAACTTCTATGTTATATTATTTGGATACCATTATCGATCCGGCGGCGGCTTTAGAAGACGCCAATATTAACAAAGAAGATAATGGTATTGGTCGTCGCGCTAAACGCGTAGCAAAATCAAAGACGTGCGATGTAATTGGCGAATTATTTCTGGATATGTTCGAAACACCCAAATTCTTGCTAGATAATATCGAGGTGCGAATTAGACTTCATCGAAGCTCCACGGATTTCGCTATTATTCACAATGAAACGGGCAAAAAGTATAAGATTGATTTAACGGAATGCACTTTGTTTACGCGCGAAATTGAGGTTAATCCCGAACTGCAACTAGCTCACGCTCAGATGTTAAACTCGGGAATAAACGCTCGCTACGAAGTAAACTCTATTGTTATGAAAAATTTCTTAATAACCACCGGAACGCAAGATTTTATTAGGGACAGCTTGTTTACGGGGCAATTACCCTCGCGAACTGTCGTGGCTTTCGTTACTAATAAAAAATTTGTAGGGGAAGCATTTTCTAACCCCCTGGATCTCCAACACTTCAAACTCGATTTCATGCAATTCTCTTTAAATTCACAAAATTATCCCGATATCCCCTTTACGCCTAATTTTGACGACGACCAATACGTTAGATGTTACAATTCTTTATTCGAGGGTCTCGAAATATTAGGTCTGGACCGAGGAAATATAATTTCTTACGATTTATATAAAAAAGCTTTTTTGTCGTTGTTTTTGATTTGAGTAGAGAACATCTCGCTTCGTTAGGTCTAAATTCCATGCCCCAGACTGGTAACTTGCGATTATCGTTAAGATTTAGCTCTCCGCTAACCGAAAACGTCACGTGCATTGTCATGGCCGAATTTCCAAACAACCAATTAATAATATCTAAAAACAGAGAAATTATTTATAATCATCCCAACGTATAAAAGACTAAAAGTTTATAAATACAATATCAGTCGCGAGCCAATATGCACCAAGTACACACCGTCACGCCAAAGCTCGACATTTGCGTCATTGAATCGATTGAACCTAAAATTTTAATTCAAAGATCGGATACGCGTACAAAAACTATATTAAAACCTAACGCCTGGTACGCTTTGTTTCGGTTTCAAAATGAACTCACGTCCTTTTTTGACGGAAAAATACCTCGCTATCATATTTGGTTGCCCGTCAAAGAGCGCCTCAAGCTGGAATGCTTCGTCAACTCGAAAGATGAACGTATAATCGATCTTCGATACTATGAACGAGGCAGCGGCAGTCGTTATTTTCTCAACTTTAGCACCAGCGAAGGATTCAGCCTGAACAAAACAGGATGGCAGACATTGATTGATTTAAAGCCGCTGATTGACGAGGATCTCAAAGCTAAAGGGATAGCTGTCTGTCGCATGCGCGAATTAATTTTAAACGTGCTCACTACCACTTTGTTTGACGTCACTTCCACTTGCGCCAACGTCGAGTGTCGAAAACAAATATGCCACTCTCAAAGCTGCTCGGAATTTGACACAAATTTCAGTGATCGAGTCGAGCGTAATTTGCACGAAGCGCTGCCTCAATTGGATCGTGAGAAAATTTTGCATCAATTTGAGACCGACCATGGATGGATCGAGGATCAAGAGGATATTTACGCTTATTTTGTCAACAGTTTTGCCGATTTAAAGAATGCCTTGATTTATGGCTATTAAAATAAATGTACTGATATATCGTATTTGTTTAACTGATATTGTTTTTATAAAATACCTTTGTGTGTATTAAATAAAGTTGTTTATTGGGAAACCATTTAGTCGTTATTTATACTTGTTAAGACATGGACGCTAAAATTAGAAAAATTTATTACGACGTGGCAAATCCAGCCGCTTATGGGTCGCTAGCGAGATTACAAAAGGCCTTAGCGCACGTGCCAAAAGCAAAATTAGTCGCCTTTCTCGAGAAACAACCCGCCTACACGAAACACCGATTTCGAAGTTTCCGATTCAAAACCAACCAGGTGTACGCCTCGACTATCGATGACGTTTTTCAAGCTGATTTGTTGGATCTACCGAAATTAAAACGTTTTAATAAAAATGTTCGCTATGTTTTGTGCGTCATTGACGTCTTAAGCCGCTACGGATGGACAGTACCTCTTAGAAACAAAACATCTGGCGAGGTTATCGAAGCTTTTAAAAAAATATTTCGAGAGAGGATCCCTTCAAAAATATACACCGACTACGGTGGAGAATTTAGTTCGCGCAACTTTGCTTCCTTTTTGAAACGGCACAATGTGCAAATACATTTTGCCCGGAGTCAGCATAAGGCCAGTCTAGCGGAACGCTTTATTAGAACAATTAAGGAACAAATTGCCCGGGTTATTACAGCCACGGGGAATAAAAATTACGTTAAATATTTACCTTTAATTACTCAAGCCTATAATGAACGGGTTCATTCAACTACTGGAATTGCACCGGCTCATGTTAATATAGATAACGAATCAATCATTTGGAATAAACTGTACGGGAAATCAAACGGCATTAATCGATACGCACCGAGGCTTAAAGTTGGCGATTACGTGCGTCTCTCTATAGCTAGTCGAGTCTTTAGAAAAACCAGCTCGGGGGGCACGTTTACTGACGAAATATTTCGCGTTGTTGACGTCATACCCAGGTCACCACCCGTCTATCGCGTAGCGGATTTAAAGGGGGAGCAAATTTTGTGTGTTTTCTACGGCGCTGAACTACAAAAAGTCTCGTTACCTGAGACAGGCCTTGTCAAGAATAAATTATGAACACTTCGCAAATAAACGCTCTCTTAACTTGCGACAAAAGAACGCGACCCTACTATTTAGGATGCTTCCCAGTAGACAGACTCCCAGTACGTCCAAAAAGGCCCAAATTTTGCTTTATATTCAATAATGAAGCAGCTGGAGAGGCTGGAGAACATTGGATAGCGTGCTTTTCTAACAATGACACGGTAGAAATGTTTTGCACTTACGGAAAGTCGCCGCGATACTATAAAGTTAATTTAAAACGATACGGGAAGCGAGTTGTTTACAATAAACAACAAATTCAACATCCATTCTTTCAACTGTGCGGTATCCATTGTTGTCTGTACCTAGCACTCCGCTGTCAGGGCGTGGCTAGAAAGACGATATTAGACGCCATCTATGACCAGAATCTTAAACTTAACGACTATGTCGCTTTATTATATTTATCCTTACATTTAAAAAAACATGTACACAGATATTGTTCACAATAAAACAATTTTTTATTTGTCTTAATATTACATTTTTTTATTAATCAATATCACGCCATTTATGATGTCGAGGTCTTCGTTCGTTAGATGGAACTACTGGACCGAGATTTTGAAGTTCGTCTTTCTTTTTTCGAGGTTTTTTCTGTTTTTTCTTGTTCTTCCGTTTAGCGGAGGCCGTCTCAAACAGGTTTTCCAAGTCCGTTAAATTGTCCCCGTTTTCCTCCGCTAAATTCTCTTGTACATCGACAATTTCTTCTTGAAAATCGTCGTCGGGATTTGCATAACCGACAGCCCCTTCTTCTAGCTCTCTTTTTGGCGTAAAAAATGTGTTTTGCAAACGATTTGCCAGAACTTCGGCTTGCCGTTTCACCATATCTCCAACATAGGTCGGCCCATATTGTTGGTAAAAATCTTCTTGTGTTGGTGTCCCAACAGCCGTTTCACTTTTAAAAACCTTTTGCCGAGGCTCGGTTCGTTTAGGCGTAGTAAAAGAACTGCTCGACGTGCTTGTTGTCGGTGATGACGGGGCATAGCTAGGCCATGACAATTGTTTTTTTCGCGGCGGCATTTTAGGGGTGACCGGTAATGGCGGCGTGGGGACATTTGACATTGCCTGTGTTACGACCTCAAATTTAGGTAAAGAAATTTTTTCTCGATACTTAAATATTTCTTAAAAGCGTCTAAATATTTATATAATTTATCGTAGGCATTCATTGGCGATTTTAAAATATCCTCAATCTCTCGGTCCAAAGCCGAGTGTTCTTGGGCAGCTGTTGAAGTTACTGCGCTAGCCGGCACTAGCACCATTTGTTTCATAGTTTAGCAGCTATGGCTTGGACAATTGAAGGCAAAATTGCTGCAAGCAACGTCGTAAGAAAACCACCTGATTGCTGCAACAACAGCTTTTTTTTGCTTTTCTGCGACAAGGTACTTGATCCGAGTTGTCTAATAATTTTCTTGTACTTTGCTAGCCTTTTCTTACGGTCTTTACTCAAATAAATACCCCCGCCCTTTAAATTCTTACAAATTGTCTGAATGCTCTTTAATTGAGGCGCGCTACTATTGTTTAAGAGGGTTCGCCGTTGTTTACAGCTAGTTTGACGCAAACTCTGTAAATAAGGGACAAATTTGGCAAACTTGGCTGAGGGACGGGCTACGACGAGTCGGGAGCGTTTTGCTGATCGACGTTTAACGCGTGGGGCCATTATTCAAATGACAATTAAATTTAATCGACATAGACATACATAGGTGATTCGTGAGGTAGAAAACGCGACCTTAATCGTAAATTTTCCGGAGTTTCTTGTTTTAAATCAATTAACAAATAGCTATAGGGTTCTCTAGTGGCTAGTCTGTACGCGTCCGTAATACGCTTCGGGTTATCTGGACTTATTTGTTGCGCTAAATATCTAATAGAGGCGACATCTCGAGGATTTTTCATTATTATAAAATAGGAAGAGTTTTGAGAAATTATCCGCGATTGGCTACCCTTGGGAAACAGTTGTTGAGTAATAATAATAACCATATACCCTAAATGATGCGATGTCACGCACACTAAATCGGCAATATGAGCTTGTTTAAATAATTGGCTAGCTAAGTCGTCTAATATCAAGTAGGAGTCGCGATTCATTTCCCAAAAGTCCGGATCCGCCGTTGGCAAGCCTTGAATAAATTGAATTCCCGGAATCAATTGTTTCAATTTTTCGTAGTTTGGTTGCCAGGCGGCGTAGCAATAAATAACCTTTTTATGCGGTGGGTCAAACATAAGCTGATGATTTTGCAATAAGTTACTTAAAAGAAAACTCTTCCCCGCTTGCGTTGGCCCCACGATTAGAAATTGAGCGGGTGTTTGGAACTTTAAAGAATGCGAGACTGACTCGGTTGGATTCATTTTAAATAATAAACATTTTATTATTGTTCACAGGTTATTTATATTAAAAAACATAGATATTTAAAAAACATTAATAATCAAAAAAATTAAAACACTATAAACCCAAGAACCCCAAAAAACCCTTACATATTTAAACAGCATTAAAAAACAATATAAACAAAAAAAACCCTTTTACCCAAAAAAATCCCTATTAATTAATTGTTTTTAAAAATTTTTTTTCAAATTCCGTTATCCTTTGGCGAAAGCGTTGGTCGTTGATGAGGTCAAAGTTCACGCGAGACTCGAAGGGTAGGATGTAGACACGCACTACAGTAGAAAACACGACGGATTTATGCGCACGCGCACTTTTTCGTTTCCCGACCGCTCGTTGTTGGTGGCTGGGCATGTTTGGATTAGAGGCTCGCAAACATCCTCGCCCTCGCTGGTCGGGAAGTCGGGAAACCCCTGACGCAGTGGTTTGTTGTTGCACGGTTTTTTGGAAACCATCGGACACGATGGACTGTGCTTCCGATGTTCCCTCGATGGATGGTCCGTGCAACGCCACTGGTACAAGGCGATGCCGCAAAAGGCGCAGCGCGTCGTCTGTGTTTCTACATCTGCAAGATAGAAACCGTCTTTGGCCAGGGCTTCGATAGGAACGCAAGATTCCCACAAGCCCTCAAAAGTATGTCTTCGCCTAGCCTCGTAATTCATGCGAAAGAGATGTTGAAGCGGGTGTTGCCTCTTTGAAACCGTAGGGTCGACTGGTTGTCAAATCGGCGTTCAACAATCTCTTATTCGAGGTTTGGCGAAATCTTTAGGTGATTTTAACGGCCTCTAGCTGCAGCTTGTATTTATCCCGTTTAAAATTAAAAGGCACATTGACTGTAACTTCCTTTTCCGGATTCATCGCTACACTTTCAAAGGTTTCAAAGTCAAGTTTTTCAAGATTTTCTCGATTTAACGTCAACCCTTTAATTTTCTTGACTTCTTTTCCTTTGCTAGTGCGAAACGAATAACTTTTGGCACCGGTACTACAAAGGGAAGTTATATAATCACCGCCGAGTTCGTCCGCCCAGCAACCAATATGATTGCCAGTTGGAATGTCAAACTTTCCCGGTAGATGGCGGTAGATTATCGAGTCGGTGTCACAATACAAAGCTGCGCGGTCCAATTGAAGCAACATCTTGTTCAATTCGAGTCGCCCGTAGCAAGAAACAAAGCTCCCCACAATGGCCGACCCCAGTTTGTAATCGCTTTTGGCTTTGTACGATAAGAAAGCGATCGACTCCGTAACTGGCCGTAAGTCGACTAATTCCTGAGTGTAATCGCTCGCGTATCGTATCAATTCGTAATAATTGTTGATAAAGATGCTGCGAATCTTTCCCGTATTTAACGCCATGCGACCCCAAAGAGAATTTAAATTAATTTTAGCGATATTACGCAAGGAAGGATTTGATTGAATATCCGCCACTGTCAGAGAAAGCTTTTCATTCTTGTTTATATCAGCGATATACGCCTCTTTTTGCAAAGGCGTTTGCGCGTGAGCGGGAAATCCGGAATTCTTCACTTTCAAGGCGATAAAATCAGTCATGTACTGGGCGAAGAAGTATTCCGTTTTTGGATAATGGTAAACCTCGAATATATCGAGGAGTTTATAACCATGCTCCATAGCGGCATAGACTTCGACCGTTGGCCAGACTGATTCGAAAGCCCGTTCATTGACAGTGTGATCGCAGACTTCCGCTCGCAATTCTAAACACGTGCGACAGAGGGCGTAGGCTAATTTACCACCGCTGCGAAAGGGAATTAAGGGGATGTGGAGATCTTGAGGGGCCAGCAGACGACAACTCATAACGCCAAAATACCACCCTGGCGATTTGTCAAAATCTCTGTTATAGATTATGGGGTGACCGCTAGGGTATGGACAATCGCGACAAACTTTCGGGTACAAAGAAATAATATCCTTGTAGAAAATTCGCTCCTCACCTTGCACGTGGCAGTTAAGAACAAAATTTTCCGTTCGTCCCCCATAGAGAGCGCTACGGGCTGATATTTGAGGTCGAAAAGTTAAACTTTTGCAGAAAGCCTTTGCTTCGGCGTTTTCTTTTAAAAGCTTAGCAAATTGACACTCAAAAATCGAGGTATATTCATATCCGACCATCTTCTCTTTAATAAACAGCTCTCTATCTAGCGTCCGCTCGTACAGAAATCTGTTGCTGGCTTTGAGTTGGGTATTGTAGGCATTAAGTTTTTGGCATGGACAACCGTGAAAGTAGCAACCGTGGAAATCGTAGATTTTGGGCGGAGTTTCACTGTAACCGTCGACTAAGTAGCGACCCACCCGATATTCACCCCCATAGCTTAAAGCCGTTCGCAATTTTATATTTTCCGTTTTCTCCACCCAAGCGAGATATTTTAAGCTAATCTGACTGTGATTAAATTTTGCGTTATAGCCGTTAGAAGGAACAATACCCATGCTGTAAGGTTTATGGGACCGTCCATAAACTACGTCACGCGAAAAAAAGCATTTTTTGACCCCCCCGTCCCCCAGATCACGCTTCGTCACGCTTTTCTCAGACCCCTCCCCTAAAAACCACGTCACATTTCTTTAACCCCCCCCCCCTCCGCACTATGATTTGTCTTAATTTACAAATTTAATTTGACTAATTTTTTGCTCGGCTGAAAATTCAAGTTCTCTTCCCTCTGATTGACCTTTAGAATTTTAATGTCTGGATGTGCTTTATATAAGATTCAAAAAAGTTCCATAAAGTTTAGTTAAAGGGGCACACTTTTTTGGTTTCGACACTGTCACCGAAAACAGACGAATCGAGCTTCAGATTTAGAAAATTTGCCAAAGAAACGAAACCATTTCAATCGGTAGGGGGATTTGATTCATCCTCACAAATAATAGGGGCGAATATACAGAGACATAAGAGAGTTTACGCTGTTAATTTTAAATTGGCTATATAAAGGTGTAAATAGTAGATAATTGCTTAAATTTTCTACTATTTAAGCGATGATGGAATAACAATTTTGGTAAATTATTGTAACGGTGGTCTGTGGAATGTGGTCTTTCTTCTTCTATAACATAAGAGAGCCAATCGGCCTCTTACTGACTCGTAACAAAATCAATGCTAAATGTGACGTCACGCATCGAAGAACCCTTCCCTCCCCCTTGTCACGGACCGTCACAAATTTAGAAACCCCCTCCCCCCATAAGAGTGTGACGTAGTTTATGGACGGTCCCTATAGTAATTGTTAAGATAAATAGTGGTTAAAGCACCCGCCAAAGTAATATTTTTTAAGCAAAAAGGGTCTAATTTTGTTAGATCTACGTAAATTTTTCTAAAAGCTTCGACGCCTTGTCTTAGGACTTTGACGTCTTGAATGCAATATTTAATAAGCTCCTCTTTGATGTTGTAAATAGATCCTTCCATTGACGCGTACCAAGTTTGAAAATCTCGATAATCATTGGCCTTCATTTGAGCTACGTTAAAGTACGAAGCTTCAGGGATGACGCCAATGTAATTAAGATTTTCTTCGGTATGAAAATCAAATGGAAAGAATCCTTTCGCTACATCGCCGAGGCTAAACATGCTGGTGAAATTACGCAAAGGCTGACTAATGTAATTAAAGCTATCGAGGAATCTAATTTGCGGTCCCTCAAGATGAATCATTAAAATTTTACTGCCGTCAAAAATAACGGCAGGGGTGACGTGTCTATGGACTAAAGCGTTAAGAATTAAGAAGTTATCAAAAGCTTTCGCGTAATGAGCTACGACTTGAGTGTTAGTAAAGCGCGGTTGGTACGTCTTACGTTTCTGTCCAGTCAAAACTACCTGCTCTACGCTAAATAAATAATTTAAAAATTGCTCGACGCAATTGGCGTCGTAAAAAATTTTAGTTTCAAAGCCAGCTTCAGTCTCTACATCGCAAACTAATAAAATGGGGACGTGGATATTATTTCTAAGAATAGTCTCAATGTCGTAATGAATAAACCGCGAGGCTTTCATTTTGGTTTCCAAAGGCATAACAAAATGTTCACCTGGCGGATGAACTATTTTACACTGAGAGCATTCGGGATTGCAGTCGTGATCGTCACCCATAAGTCGCCCACATTCTAAACATCGTTTTTGACTCGCGCAGGTGCCATTAAGTAAATGAGTTTCGTAGCAGGGGCCAGGGAAAAAGTAGCGGTGGCATTCGTCGCAACGTTTTAAAACATCCTCGTTGGTTAAATGAAAAGCTTCACCTTGGCACCGAAAACATATATAGGGCTTTGTATCCTCGGGGCATTTATGCTCTTTTAACAATTCGTATTTGTAAAAAGATTTTAAGCATAAATCACAAACAATACAACCGCCCATCATACCGTGCCAAGTTTTCGCGGGGTGGATATGGTCGCCAATTTTTAAGAGATAGATAAATTTAGGAGCTTGGGGTCCTTTGAAAAATATGGTAAAATTATTCGCAGCATCAACTATCACGATCCGATAATGGGGAGCTAAATAATTTTGAAATTTTTGAATATCTTCTAGAGTAACGAAACCTTCGGGGACTCCGGCTTTTCGGTGCAAGATTTTCGCAATATTACCCACAAGGGTGCTATTACGTTTCAGTTTTTTAAAATTGTTCTGGTTAAAGGGCGGACCTTGCTTATTTTGTTGATAAAAATTGCGATCGGCCAACTCTTTACCCAGAACTAAACTCCGAGCAAAACAAAGGTTATCATTATTCTCCATAAAAATAAATTGGTTATTTTGTTCAACGAAATAATCCAAATTAACCAAAGTTCTTTTTTTATGGACCGTTCTCTTATAATAAACTCCTATATTGGCGTCGAGGTTTAGAAAAATTATGTCAGACTGAAAATCTTCCCCATTAAAGACAAAGTCCCGACTAGATTGCGTTACTCTATAGATGGTGCGCATAATTCGCTTACTGGTGAATTTGTCAATTTTTATAAATTTAATATTAACGGGGGTCGTCAATCCGGGGGAGCTTAAAACAAATCGAACCCGATTATACCCGGGATTCTCGGTTACTAATTTGCGTATAACTTCGTCGAGAATTTTTCGAAAAATTCGAAAAAAATCTCGCGTTGGAATGTCATCCAAATTTTTAAAAGCTATACGCAAATCGATTTGTTTACAGTGCCACTTGCGACTCGTTTTGTCAATCTGCCGCTCAATTGTGTAGTACCGGTTTACCTGTGCGTGTTCTTCTCCCTCACTACCCTCCGAGTCACTCCCGCTGCTGCCGCTGCTCGAACTCATTTTTTGAATCTCTATCAGAAATAAAAAAAATTGGAACAAAATTTTGGTTTGTAAATTTATTGTTAATAAGATACTTACTTTGCTGGGCGGCTGTTGCGTGGCCTGAGCGTCACCCTTTATGTCCTCCACCAACCGGTGGAAGGCGTTGAGGAGTTTGACGGCGTCCTTGTCCTTGCTGTCAACGACTCGCTTCAGTCGTTTGTGGGAACACTCCCAAAGCTTGTCGGCTTGGGAGTCCTTTATGTCCTTAAATTTGTAGACACTTATGTCTACAAAATAGTCCCCTTTTCGCGGGGGGACTTTTGTCTCGAAGTACTGGCCGTCGCTCCTCAGCCGGTACGATCCCTCGATACCGTTAACGCCAATGACGTGTTTCTGGAGCACGTCTTGGACGAACGTCTCGTCGTCGGAATCGATCAGGATTTCTATAGGTTCCGGTTTTAAGAAGAGGTATTTTATGCTGGCCGCTACTTGCTCCTGGTCGAGCCCCGGGTGACGATGGTGGCGAGTCGAATAAAGATTGGCTTTGAGGAAATTGACTCATGACTGCTGGTTTGATTGTGAAAATCCAATGCCCATGATCGAGCTTTTATACCCAAAATCTCAGGGCCATTTTTTTTAGAATACAGGCCCAGACATGGTTTTTTACCTCTCCGAGTGACGTATGTCACGGAGAGGTTCTAATTTCGACGAGTGTGTGTGTGTGTGTGTGTGTCTGTCTGTGTGTCTGTTGTTACACCCACGTGACCGCGTTCGCAGTTTCCAAATCGGAGCAAACGTGTTCGCCATTTCCGAACTGCTTTCACAGTCACGGAAATGGCTCCTCTACTTGAGTTCTCACACCACCATCTTCTGGTTTTTGTCCATCCCACACGGAGACCAATCTGTACTTACTGGCTTCTAATCACCACCATCTTTTGGTCTTCGTCCATCCCGCATGGAGACCAATCTGTACTTACTGGCTTCTAATCACCACCATCTTTTGGTCTTCGTCCATCCCGCATGGAGACCAATCTGTACTTACTGGCTTCTAATCACCACCATCTTTTGGTCTTCGTCCATCCCACATGGACACCAGTCTGTACATACTGGCTTCTAATCACCACCATCTTTTGGTCTTCGTCCATCCCACACGGACACCAGTCTGTACATACTGGCTTCTAATCACCACCATCTTCTGGTCTTCGTCCATTCCACTTGGACACCAGTCTGTACACCTGGCTTCTACTCCATCGTCATCGTTGGGTTTAAGACATTCGCGGCGATCAGCTAGGGTTACGAGAAACGTCTAGCCTCCCTAAGGTGGGATCGCCACCAAAGGTTTTCGCAATTGCGGTTGTTCTTGCTATTAGCTGTAGTTCGACACCCTTATATACTACCTATTTGAGTAAGGTAATGTAACCGGCGTATGCTTCATTTCAAACGCCAATATTAGTCAAGTCTCTCAAGAATGTCTAATTGTTCTT
This sequence comes from Phalangium opilio, assembly GCA_019434445.1. Taxonomy (NCBI): domain Eukaryota; kingdom Metazoa; phylum Arthropoda; class Arachnida; order Opiliones; family Phalangiidae; genus Phalangium; species Phalangium opilio. The sequence continues at coordinate 173,158 of JAEQBA010002956.1, forward strand.
TATAAACGCGATGTAACGCTCAATAAGGCGAACAACTAACGAAGAAAATATTTAATATTAATTATATTTATTTTAATATTTAAGATAATCTTGTTTCTAAACTCAAAATTAAAACGGAAAGAGTTAAAAAGCAGTCTATTTTTTTGTCTGTGTGTGTCTGTCCGTTGTCACACTAGTGCGCCGAGTTAGCAGTTCGCTTTGTTTTGATGTGTTAAGAAATCCTACAGAACCTTAATATTCACTTTTTCATAATATAAAGTGAATATGTGGAAATCGTTTTCGTAATTACGATGCATTTAGTACTTTTGTAGCTTTAAAGCTCTGTTTCATTTTGATATTCCAAGAATGTTTTTTAATATTGTTATTTGAAATGGATGTTTATATATTACTTAAGCTATACTACATCTGTTTATAGCATAATCCTTTCTATAGTGATTTCAAAACGAACGCAACGATATTGGTCAAATGTACTTTTATTTGTCAATAGGCCTAGTGAACCAAAAAGTAAACGCTTGGGTTTGGTTTTCGTTTCTGTAATGCAGAGACATTAACGGTTCAGAGTGAACCGAAAGTTAAATACACTGTTAAATAATTAGGCCTAGATTTTATAATCATGGTGGATATCTGGGCCGCGTTCAGCAGAGCTCAGCGCTGGTAGCAGTGTCGTACAGGGCGGGATTTTGCTTTTGAATTTGACGTCACGGTGCTCAGCGCTGAGCCAGCGCGGTCTTCAAAGAAAATAGTCGGGTTTTGGGAAAACGTGACGTAAAACGCGTAGTTCTCAGCTTGGCGAAAAAACATGGAGGAATTAATACAAATAGCTCTTGCTGATTCTGATGGGACTATAGCTATTTAATTGGCGTGAAACCATTTGATGACGCGAGAATTTTAAGAGACATGTTACTTTCTAATTTTAATTATAAAAGACGTTGTTATCAATCTCTTTAAATATGTTATCTTACAATTTTTGTTAAGCCTTGGTACCTTGCACGCTTTATTGCGCTAGCGTCATTTTTAAAACACCGATGACCGGAAAAAAGCTATGACGACAGATCTCACCGGTAACCGTTTTCCAAAATCCGCTGTCATTTTGGGGAGCTCTGCTGGACGCAGCCCAGACCAGTGAAAGGTCTGATCGTAATCGGATTATAGCTTCGTGTTTTCATGCTATTTATGGTGCGCATTTACTTCCAGTGTGTGTAGCCACAAATAAGCTTTGGTGTTATGTAACGTTAACAGTCATGTTGACAAACTAAGAAAATCGTTGAGGTGAAACGAGAGGATAGTGTTTACATGGCAACCCTGTTGTGAATATGGCTTTGAACATAGAGGGTATACAGTTGAGGAGTAGAAAATTCGGCCTTTACAAAAACGTAAAGGTAATATCCCTCCAAAGGTTTAGCTCTTCATTTCCCGTTTTTCCCCCATCGGATGATTTTAATGTGTACAAGTATATCCTTATTGGATGTAAAATGTCGTCTGATTTACAGTATATTTGCTATGCTTTGTATACTGCTTTAATATTTAAATAAATTTTAACTTTAGTATTTGTTCTTAAAAAAAGAAACATTTCCATATCTGGGTAAGTAAGTTTGTAAGTAGTCCTCCTCGGAGAGGTAATATTTTGGTTTTCCCAACTTGTTAGATAGTATAACACAACCTTATTCTATCCGTATTAAGAGTTTTAAAAAATATAATTATGTCTGATACGCTATTTTTTAATTTAACCTAAAATACATTTTTTTATTGCGAAGTTGATAGTAAAGATTAAAGAGGACCTTAATATATCTATCTATATAAAAAATAACCTCTCTAGTTTAATATTAATATACATTTATTTAGATTTAAATCATGTTAAAAAACAATTTCCGTCCCTCCCAAAGTAATTAGTTTTAACCTTCACTAATAAATTGTTTTTCTTATATAAAGCGATCTCGTGAGAATTATTCAAATTTAATTATTCGAAACACGCCTAAACAAGCTTTTGCATACGAATAATATTTGTCCCCTTAGGCATCTATCAAAGTAACTTCTTTTTAACCTTCGCTAAAGGTTTTTTTTATATAACATGATCTCGTTTGAATTATTTAAAACACGCCTAGACAACTTTTTTGCATACGAAAAAAACTTAGACTTCGGAGAGATTTTGTAATTTTATGCCTATATATCTAATTAACTTTTTGCTATTTATTGAATTTTAAGAATCTTGAAAGTATTGGCTAGACACTATTAGATTTGACCTCGCTAATTTTGTGTATAAGCCCCAAGTTTCAAAATGAAAGTTACCAGTTGTTTAACTTCTGTTTCTGAAACACCAGTCCCAAAAACATTAAGATGTCTTTTTCCACCGCTCCTCGTTTGCCCTGCCTGCCTGTGATCAAAATCCATCCGGCAGCGCTTACTCCCCGTCGTGCCACCCCCCAGTCGGCCTGACTGGACTTATATTGTCCAGTGGATACCGTAATCGACCCTCACGGTATCAAAATTGTGTCGACTGGGTTAGGCGTTATGCTGCCCGAGAACAGCTACGGCCGCATTGTTGGCCGTAGCAGCTTAACGGCCCAAGGGCTGTTTGTTGCCGAGGGGACGATAGGTATGTTTATTAGTTATTTTATAGTGCGTAAAAGTACAATAATTCTTAACAATAATAGACGCCGACTATCGGGGACCCCTAAAAGTCGTCATCGCCAACGTCGGGGACACCGCCTACACTATCCAACGGGGCAATAGAGTTGCCCAATTGATAGTGACCCCGGTTATATTGCTAAGACCGGTGGAAACGGCGGTAAATATTTTCAAGTTTTTTAATTTAGAATTCAACTTGTAACATGTTTTTATGTTATCTCTAGAGTTTAACCCCTACGTTACGCGGCAATGGGGGGTTTGGGTCGACCGACGTCTAGTAATTTTTTATTGGTGGTGGGTTTTTTTTTATGTAAATATTTTAGTTTTATATATTTTTGTTATTTTGTTTTAATGTTATTGTATAATATTTGTTATTAAAATCTTTATTTGCATATTTGTATATTCTTTCCAGACTTATAATCATAGGCTTATTTTTCAGCTCCGCCTTAATTAACCTATCCAATGAAATTTATCTCTTTACTTACACCCCGCCTAATAAGCCAAGTAGGAACCAATCAACAATATCGCTTTCCTTGCTATTATATTACATATATATCACGTACTAGCAGAAGAAAATAGGGGAAGTGGGTAGCTTGGGCAACTTCGCGAGGCGTCCCGTTTACGGATTTTTCGCGCCATTTCCCTCCCCGTGGGGGTGAAGAGAGATAGAATTTTTACGCGCATTAACACACGAGTGACGTGATTCTGTGGACAGTACGGTCCTACGCCTTCCAACTGGCTAGAGGCGTCTGCTAGAGGCAGTGAGGCACTCAGGCAGAATGGGAGAGGCTGGAATCATGGATTTATAATAGAAGCTTACGCTTCCTGGATATTCCACTCGCCATAAAACGCGCACAACATTTATTCCTCATCTGAACTGGCGCGAGCTAGTACCAGCGTTTGTGACGTAGAATTTGAGGCAAATTCAGAGGGGGGTGGAAGTTTTTCATGCGCTTGAGTTTTAACTTTTAATAGCGCGCGCTAAACAATTTTAAGAAAAGCGCTCGTGCACGCGCGCCGAGAGAAAAACGTTTGCCTCAATGTCTACGTCATCAGCCCCCCAGTCCCCACGCGCGCGAATTTTTATGACATAAATGTGTTTAAAATCAAAATGCCTTACTGAAGGCTACAGTGGAATATCCAGGAAGCGTAAGCTTCTATTATAAATCCATGCTGGAATCGAGTGGTAAGTACTAAATTCATAACTTATTTTAAAATATGTCTTTATTTTTAAATACAATGGTATTTCTAAGTTCCAGGGAAAAAATTAACTTGTCCGAAGTTTTAAACTGTGATAGGGAAGAGTTCAATGTAATAAAGTTGTATCCAAGTTGTTGTAGTTTGATTTTTAACATTGGGATTGGTTTGGGTAGATCTTACTTTTCCTTTCAACACAGCCTGAGTTTTCTTATCGGTAGTTTCCTTGTACGTTAAATCACACTGCGTACTCTTAACGACATTCATTTTATTAAATAACCGAATTTTCGTCCTTAATTAAACCAATATCCGCATTAACCCGTTGCCTGACGTAACCCTAACTCAAACTGAAGCACAGCAGAAATATAAGCAGACTACACAAGTTAGTTCCACAGTTCGCTACATGGTGGCGTTCGCAATGAAATCTGGTACTATTTTATGCTTCGCGCCGATTGGCCAGATTCAAATTTTAAGGGTGGTAGGGGAATCGACCATTGTAAGTGAGAATCACTGGACGACTTGTATGGCTCAAGGCTACGGCTACCCACTTCCCCTATTTCCTTCTGGTACTAGCTATTTAAATATCATTTGCTTTTGTAACCCGCCCAATATGCTATGCCTCATTTTCTTTTTTGTTTAAGGGTTAATAGTCAACATTTTGTTAACTCTTTACGAAATCGAGCGGCGAAGCAGAAAACAATTAGAAAATAAACCCAAACGGCCCTCCGCCGATTGCACTTCCGAGTCAAATAACGATACGGGGTCAATGTAAAAAATGACCTCGTTAAAACATGTTTGTTTATCCTTGCTGGTTGTTGATTATTTTGTCATATATATTCTGTATTTATTTATTACGCATATCTGTACATCTTATAAAAAGTAAATACTTGATGTCTTAAAATCTGTGTTTTTATTAACTTTAGGCTTACAGAGAGAAAAGCTGGAGTGGTTAAAGGGTAATACCCAATGTTAGCAAGCCAGGGATGACGTCAAGGTTGACTATAGTTTTAGTTTTGGTCTAAGTTAAGAAGATGATGTCATGTGGGGTTGAAACTAACAGGCAGGAGCTCGGGTTAGTCCAGACTTGTCTGAAAAGTTTGGTTTGAGTTTGGTAGATGGCGAGAGGGCGGCCATCTTGGATCCGTGGCTATTTGTATAGTCCCTACTACTAAATGTTTCATTGATGGTCAAAAGTATAAAACTTACCAAGTCATTTTTAATCTCATCTGAATCATTGCAATATTCATAATTAACTTCGGGCGTTGCCTACGTTAATCAAGGCCTGTGCGCGGCGCCGATTTTTATTTTTATTTTGGCAATTTAAAGTGCCAAATTCTCTCACCTGAGGCGCTATTAGCTGGACCTAAATAATTTGAAATGTTCATTTTATCGCGCTTGGAATTTGAAATGTTAATTTTCTCGCGCTTGGAATTTTAAATACTCATTTTCGCGCGCGTTTTGGTCCAGCTATCAATGAAATCTCGCGGTAAAAAAGGGAGAAAATAAGAAGGCGCGTTTCTTAAAAGTCCCCCCCCCCCTTCCAAACTACCGTGCACAGACCTTGATTAACGTAGGCAACGCTTCGGGTTCCTTGTCAGAGTCACTCGAATACTCAGATGAGGGATCTAAATTACTTTCTACATTACTTTTGTTCGTATTTCTAAAAATTCAGGTTATAAAATGTAATTAGAAAACTACATATTGCGAATTTCCACCAAATCTAAAAGCTATAAAAATAGATTATTACTTTAAATAGTCAACATGCGGTTCTTTTATGCATAATTCATAATTTTCATCTTCGATGGCATGATCCAAGTTACAAGAACTAGGGTCATTTTCCGTATGAGTTGCTTTATTCCCATTGTCGCTTTCCTGTTCGGATTGAGACTCGGTATCTGAATAAGACGACTCCAAGCTAACATTCTTCTTATGGCCCATGCATTTTATTGAGGTTTTCAGTCTTTTTTTATATCGCACCCGTGATCTGCGCGGTATTAAATTACTGTCTGACCACAAATACGCGCGATACTTTCGTTTTGTTGCGGCATATTTAATTTCAAGCTTTCTAAATTTTTTGAAGCCGATACACTTAATTAAATAAAGCAAAACTGATAGAGCGAGAACTACTAAGCCTAACAACTGAACGACAAAAAAGCAGAAAACGGTATGACACACGTGACACAATGTCGTAGAGTAAAGGGACGGAAAACTTTAGCTTATTTCCTACACAGGTATGCTGTACGTTATAGGCTGAATAAAGGTTTCCCCACACCAAGACGAAAGTGTCGCAGCGGTGGCGGCGACGGAAAAATAGCGATCGACGCGGCAACTCAATTCGCGTAGCTGCCCACACCAACGTCCGTTTTTGCCGCAGCCTCAAAGAAAGTCGCGTGAACCGGCGCGCTCCCCATTGGACGACCGAAGGACATTAAATAGCGTCATCTACTGTAATTGATTTCGCGCTTCGAACGACGCGGCAAAGAAACGTTTCATAAACCAACGAACGTTACCAAAAGAAGTTATCGTCTGACATATATCGTCTGCATGTCAAATGACGACGGCAAAAACGGAACAGCTCATAGTCACCACTGCCTTGACGATTTGTCACACGAGTATTATAAAAACATACGCAAAAAGGACAAAATATGGCGAGATATAGGCGTTACGTTAGATGAAAGTGGTAAGTAGTATCAGAAGTAAATAGGGGGAAGTAGGTATGCGTACCATTAGCTAGTGCAAGTCGTCCCTCTCTCCTAAAAACCCACTTCGCGCCACAACATATTCAAATGAGGCAATAAGCGAGAGGCAGAACCTAGAAAAATATTTGACTGTGCACCACCATACCGTGATATACCGAACTACGAATAATAACAAACAAAAAATCCTCCGGGCCGCCGTGTAGATATCATTCTAGATTTATTTTCAATTTAGGATGGATAGCTTTGTTCAGCGAAATTAATTTTATCGTGAAACAAGTCATAAAGAAAGTCAGACAAATTTTAATGGCAAATCTGACAGTTCTACTCTGAAAAAAATTAGAGCCGACGAAACCTGGACAAAAACTAGTTCCATGTATTCATCCTCGGTTTCGCGCCAAACCGCCGATACTCAGAGGCGCGAAAAAATCCGTTAAGTGACGCTTCGCAAAACGGCAACGCATACCTACTTCCCCCTTTTTAATTCTGGTAGTATGTTTTGTATTGTAAGCAAACACCAAAGTAGAATTGACATATGCTTTGGTTTTATTGGAAATTTAACGTAGCTTACTAGGAGTAGGCCTAGATTTTGGAAGTGGATAAGTACATTGGTTAAACGTCAAACAAATTCACTGTCTAATCCATATTATTCTCTATCATCAGAAGTGCGGCTTATCTCGTGATTCATGGACCAGATGGGACGGGAGTAACGGGAAGATTTAATCTGTCGTCTGCTACAAAGACAGACTTCTTCTCGTTACTCGCCGCCATGAATCCCAAGGTAAGCCTAACTTCCGGATTAGCCTAAGGTGGATGTATGGAAATATATTGAGGAATGAGACTGCAGTTAGCGTATCAAGACTCGTTTATTCAGGCATAGTTGGAAGTTAATGAGATAAGCATAATTACAGTTGGTGGTTACAAAAGCGCGCGATTTCATGTGCGAAATATGTTTTAGCATAAGTTTAAAACTTATCGTAGATAAGTATGACAATTAGGAAATTTTCTTAATGAGAGCTTGTCTTAGAGCAGATGATAGTGTGACGTCAGAATTTTCTGAATAATGCCCCCTAGAGGAATATCCGTTAACTAAAAAGGTGTGGCTATGGCGGAGGGATACAACAATGTAATTTATTTTGAGCAGACGAACTGTCGCGAATATTTGGAAACGTCTGTTTTTAAGCAGTGACGGATGCGGTAGTAAGTTAATTCCCATTACTAGAAGTGCATTTCAATGAAGAAGACGTAATTTGTTATTATCATTAACTCCTACTTTAACAGAAAATGAGCATTAAAGTGGAAGACGTTCTTCAAAACTTAGAGTTAGCTGTAAACCAAAATTTCCAGTCCAAAGCTATCAAAAATATTTTTGAAGATCTGAAAAAAACTGATAAATTGAAACCTCTTATAGAATATTTAATAACATTGTTTTTGATAACATTAGATAACTATAAACCTAAGGGAAGTACAAAGTCAAAAGTTAAAAAATGTTCCTCACAACAAAACGGCTTACTGGCGCGTTTAGCTTGGACGTTAGTGGTTCGGAAGAACTTCAATGATATCAAAGAGAAACTTGGATTGGAAAGTCATTCAGCAAACGTTCAAAACGACTATTTACTCCTTCTCTCTTGCTGTTCTGAGGAAGTATTTTTCACGTCGTGTAAAAACCGAAGGAAAGATTTGGAAGCCCAAAACAATTCCAAAAACACATCAAGTTCATCAACCACAGTAAGTACTGTCAAAGAGATAAATGTGATGTGGTAAAGTATCTCAAATTAAATGAATAAATTTGTGATATTTTTAAGACGAGCCAAATGTATGAAAGATCTCTGATGACCATTGGAGGAGGATGTATTGGTGAAATATGGAAAGTGGCCAAAAAAAGAACCATGTTTTGGGAAGAAAATGGAATTAAGCAGCGAACAGCGAAAACCTCCCAAATTTTATGGGATTGCAGTTTAAGAATAATACAGACTTCACAAGAGAAAGCAGCAATAGAATTTTCAGGGATAGGGATGAGAGACACTGGAGGTTATTTTACCCCGAAAGACGTCCTAAACCCTTTTCTCAATAAGCTGAATGAGTTATGCCGAGATATTTTATGTCCCGAAGGTGTGAAAGCCCATGGGCATAAAATTTTAAAGGTAAACAGACTTGTGAATCTTTAATACTCAAATTATTAATTAGGTTTTACTCCTCATTTTAGGTTGTTTTTGACAGAGTCAGAACTCACAAAGTCGAACTTGAATCATGTTTTTAAAACTGTACCAACGGAATATTGCCTGAAGAAAAGGCAAAGATCTTTCTAGTTGAATGGCAAAGGAAATTTACCCACGCTCTCTCGAACGAATTCGTAACTGCTAGAGATGCATTGAGATCAGAGAAGAAGAACGAAGCATCAAAAGGATGCAGCAGTTTAAGAGACGATTTGAACTGTCTATCAAATAAAGGGAAAAGCAATGATAGAAAAATGAAAGGACCCCCAAAAGAAAAACAGCAGTAAATATTTCTGGGAAAGGAAACAGCTCCTCAGCACTTTCTTCGTTGAATGAAACCCCCAAAAAAAGAAGAACCATCAAGCGCCCCAAACTAGAAAGGAATTTTTTTAATGAAGAACAGAAAGTGGAATCTACGGCAGACGTAAACAGTTCAAGAAAACCAATTCTTGAGATTCAAAATATTGAAGTTCCTGATAATGAACAAACCGTTAATGATAATCAGGAAACCCAATTTCCTAAATCAGATGCAAAAAGGAAACGTAAGCAATTTCGAGAAGTTACTAAAAATGAAATTCCGCAAGAGGCAACGCTTTCAGCAAAAGAATATATTCGAGTCAAGCGGCAAAAAAAGGTTCCTAGTCGTTACTTAGATTAAAGTATGTAATAAGTTCAAAATGTAATTATTTAATATTTTTTTACCTATTGTTACGATTACATGTGATAAGATATTAGGTCCAAACATTATTAAGACATCGTTTGATTTAAGTATACCCTAGTCAATAATTAAATTTCCCGTAATGTTAAAAATAATAAAACCAATTTTTATTACGTAGTGAAATGTTGTTTAATCACGTACTTTTATTATTTCTAAATTAATAAAAATACGTATTAAACAACAGTTAACTACGTAATAAAAAGTGGTTTTATCATTTCTAACATATTTCAAGTATGCTACGCAATTAAATATTTCTTGTTTCAAAGAATATTGTGATAAGACGATACGTCAAAACTCAGCAATTAATACTCAGAAGTGTATGATGACATGTGATAATGTTACATCCACAGTTAAATAAAATTATTGCGACTAAATTATGTTTGTCGAAACAACAGACACTCTAATTTAATTTTGCTTAATCTTTTAATAAGAAAAAACGATATAGTTCATAAAGATAAAAACTGAAGTTTATTTTAAAAATAACTTTCAAAACAAAGTTATATTTTAAAACAAACAATTTTAAAGCATATGTTAAAAAGCTACTGCACGGGAATGTAACTTTGTGTTCTTAGTCTTCTTTTTTGGGCATGGGTTTAAATTTTTCTGTGAAAGCGTCTTTCACATACTAAGGAACATCCCTGTAACCATGACCGCTATGGTGACCCTTAACATCAACTTTAGTTAGAAAAGACTTTCTTGCAGTGTTATAATTAACACTCGAAAGCTTCCCTCCCGAGTTCTGCTTGAACTGCGAGAACAGCGTCTCCACGCAACTGCCATTAATTCTTACAGGGCAAAGAAAATTCAGGGTAGTTTTCAAAATATTCTTGGACAAGTCCTTCCAGCCCATACACCATTATACGGAGTAAAGCCCAGGTCTGCACAATTTTTAACATCACACGGTTAAGTTTCATGGTTTTGGTATATTAAGAAAGGAAATTTTAAGGAATGTCTTACCTGCCACGAAAGAAACTTTTTTGTTTTATGTCCCAAGGCTTAAATTGTGGGTCTTCATCTAAATGTTTTTTCAATGTTTTAATATTGTTATTTTAAATAATGTAATATATTCTTAAACTTGCCAATTAGACTTTTGAGCCACTCAGAATAGTAATTTAAACCTTTGCGAATATTTTCCATTACTGGACCACCCTCTACAGTTTCGATTTTTGTATGGGACAGAGTACCAATTTCAAAAAGGTGGTTGCAAGCGCTCAAGTAGTTGAACGTTGCTCTTACTTCCCCCTGATCTAGAGGTGGCTCTGTAGATTTCGGATTTGCATACTCGTACATAGCAGCGAGAAAATCATTTTGCTTTTTATAAGATTATATTGCAAAATTAAAACCTAATTACTTAAGAGACAGACATATACGATTATTTTACCTGTAAGAATTTTGCTGGCTTCACATTAAGTTTCGTCCAGGGATCTCTGTCTACATAACTTTGAAGTAGATTTGGAACTAATCGTTTCACATTGTTAGCTCGGCGTTTGTCATCCCTCTCTTTTAATTCCACAATCTGCTTCCAACCAAAGTGTATACCACTGTTTTGAAACAGTTTTGCTCTTGCAGGATCCGACGAATATAGCGCATTGATTAGGCTTTTTAACTAAGCATTATTCATTAGATGAGAATATATCAAAATAAGTATCTAAGTTAGAAATAAATTACCTCATGCGATGGACCTATGATCCAATGAATTTGTCTGCCTAAGCGATATGGATTGGGGAATGAGGGTTTAAACGCTACTTCGATATTGTCGGAATCGATTGATTCAAAGTAGCTAAACTGCCCTTCCAAGCCCACAGTCAATTTGATTAACGACAGATTGACACTCGCTCCATCGCCAACAATGGCAGATATGTTGAAACCGCAAAACTGGAAGGACTCTACTACTTCAAACATACAGTTGAAGGTGAATTGAGTGTCTGCAGTGTTTGCTGTAGAAAAATATGGCCCAATTATATCGTAGTTCGCAGTCAGATCTCTCCACAAAAATTGAAGCATGTAATTCGCTTTCGTAATGTCTTTTTCATCAGACATTTCCTTGTAAAGATCATCCAAGTACAAATAATCTTCTCTGGGCATAGCTAAACCTACAAGCTTGTGACTTTTGCTATTCCATACAACTTTGGCTGCGACCCGAACTTCGTCAAACACAAGAATTCCATCACTCTGCGGTTTAAACAACCCAAGAGAAAGCTGTTCTTCAACAAACATGTCATAAATATTCTTTTGCTCTTGCAAATATTTCATGTTAATCCCGGGCTCCTCAAGATTTTTGGACGTTTTCCTTTGAATGGAACGCCACGAAGGGAGGTTTAGGATTTTGAAGCTGCGAAGGGCTTCATAGGCTGCTTTTCTTCGGCAAGCAACTGCTAGAGCTGCAAAATTTAACATCCGTGAAGGTTTTCCCCCTCTACTAAGAAATGGTTAGAAACGTACCAATGCGATAAGTTACTAGGCTCCAACGATTTCCTTTTTTACCAGGAGCTGAACAAAGTAAAAGGCTTATTGATTTTAAATGATTAGCGATAACACAATAGTTTAAGCCACCGATAAAAATCGTATGTCGCAATCCCACGTGAAATGAAACATTTGGTTGTAGATGGGCTAGAAATCTACGTTCAGCGTCGCGTAGAAGTTCAGGGGTATTAGTTCCCTTTGGACCGTTCATTTCCTTAACAAATTTTTGAGAAGAACACTGGAGATCGTCTCAGACGTTAGCGTCCAATGTACGATTTTTATTGGTGGCTTAAACTCTAATGGCTATGAAATAAAACCATACCATTTCTAGTTTGGTCAGCTTCATATTCTACTTTTTCTTTTTCCAAATGCATAGCACAGTCTTTCTCCCAGATTTCAATAAGCTGCTTTCGTCTCTCTTTATTCTCTAAGGTCTCAGAGCCCAAAGCATCATCAAGCGCAGTAGAGAACTGGTTATTTATGGCAGATGTTATCTGTTTCATCTCTTTAAATTGCTTTGATTTTAAAGATATTTGAAGCGCCTGAAGTTAAGCTTCAATTTTGGACGTTTTTGCCTTTAGGTTTTGAAATCGAAAACATTGTCTACGCTTCTTCCTATTCAAACTTTGAGGTGATAGGAATTTCTCAGTGATTGTGGATGAATGGTTCATTTTTCTTTTTCGGCTGGGTGATTTGTTGGATTCTATCCTTCTCTTTAGACACAGTCTCACGTAGGTCATAAGATTTTTGCAAGCAGTGCAGACGTTTTGATGTGGCCCATTAGCGTTTCCTGGTTTTTTAAACCAAACTGGACAATCCAACGAAATTAAATGCTCCTTTGGGTATAAATGCTTCACAAGCTTCTTAGGGGGTTTAACTAGTTTCGGTATAGTTTGGATAGATTCTTTTCCAAGCCCCTGACAAAGTACGTAATCTTTCGAAGAAAACTCAAACAGTAGTTGCGACACCACATCTGAATCCAGTTCTTCACCTCTCAGAACACAAACCTCGCGAACTAGCCCTTTGAAAACCACGTGAAATTTCAAATACCCATCCCAAGAAAGCACATATTTCGCAGCCTCGCAAAACAAATCAGGCTCATAATCATCCTTTCTAAAAACTTCGATAAAACGCTGTCAATATAAAAACAAAACAAGCTCATTTTAATAATAGCAATCCTAGTATGATAATCAAAGGAAATAACTTTACCAGCTTAGGATCCGAAGATTTTCTTTCGGCCCAAGTTAACGAGGTAAATGAAGAGACCAAGGTCTTAAATTGATTGGCAAAACTAGCGTTGAATTCTTCTAATTGGCAACTCAAAATACAATCTGTCTATTTTAAATAGGTTCTCATAAACTTTTGATATAAAAATCGTATAATTACTAAATGTTTTCTTTTTAAAAACATATCTGTGACTCGGAGGACTTAATATTTTTCTTCACGACAACCTGGGAAGCTAAAGTTACTGACTCGTTAAGCCTTTGCACACAATCATAATCGTCAAACGCTTTATAAGTTGAAACTTTCTTAGTTTGCGATCCTGCATTTTTCTTCGAAATTGATGCATAATAACTATGCTGAGTACCCTTGTTTTGACTCATTTGTATAAATACTAATTAAAATAACCCGAAAATTATTCCGTGCCGTACTCTTAACTCGGATAAGCAGCAGCGTCGTTGCGCGCACTTCCACCTTCCCCACTCCCCACACCTAAGAAAAATAGATCGGCTACCTCGTTATTGGTTGAAATAGGAAACGTAGGGCCCACGTGAAGACCATGCGTCACTTGATTAGGGTGAATCAAAATTCAATACAAAGAATATATAGAGTGTGCTACATTTAGGGAGACGTCAGTGGTCCAAATATTGTATGGTCGTTCTCAGACAAACTCTCATTAACCAAAATGCATGTAAAACCGCCGAATTGTCATACTTATCTACGATAAGTTATAAACTTAAGGTTTTAGGTCTACTACATCAAGTTCGTATTAACACACCTACGTGACATTTGGGTCTGTGACCGTGGCAGTAAAATAGATCACAAATGTGTCTCGAACTGCATATACTATGGTAGTGGCACGTCTGGGATCATTTTGAACTTCACCAAAAGCGTCAAGTTCTGCCTCAGAAGCATCCAAAGGTGTAAGCAAGGCACTATTGCTGTAAGACGTCACGTAGGACAGTTTGACTACTCCCCCCCTTTTGCTTCTCTGAAAATGTACGCTAAATGGAAAGGAGTAAACTACCTGGGGTATTACCCTAGTATATAAAATTGGTTGTTGAGAATAATATGCAAATTAAAAATAAATACATAAATCGGAATAAACTGTATAAAAATTATTTTTTTTAATAAATTTTATATAACATTTAATTACATTAAAAAAAGAAAAAAGTTTTAATTCATTTTCCTTTTTTCGGGTTCATTTAATGGGACAACCGCCGCGTCATCGAATTGCTCGGGTTCTCCCTCCGACAGGACTTGGATCACCCGAGCAACTGTTCGACCGCGTCGAGCCGCGTTGGTTTCCTCATCATTCCTTGAACGACCCTGCCCTTATGTATTTTAAACTAATTATGGAAATTCAATTAAACTATAGTAAATGTTTATCATACATTTTCCATATCTGGGGGACTTTTTTTAACGCTGACGGTATAAATCAATGATTTTCTTAAATTATTCTAAAGATTTATGAATGAATACGATTAACCTTTCGTACGAAAAGTATAAAAATACAAACTAAGAACCCTATCATAAATTACATTCTGCAATATTTTAGAGTCCAGAGACCTGCACGGGCCGAGTTTTTCAGGCCCGATCCAAGCCCTGCCCGGGATTTAGCATTTTGAATAAGTCCGAGTAAATAGTTAGTTTTCCGGCCCGGCCCGGCGCGTTGCATGCACTAACCAAGCCCGGCCCGGCCCGGCCCGACCCGACACATTTCTTGAATTGAACAGGCCCGGCCCAACCCGTTACATGAATTGACGAATATCCGGCGCGTTACTTATATTGACCAGGCTAGAATAGTTAGGTTTTTAAAAAATTTTATTTTTACAAAAGATTAAATCTTATCTTGAATTATTTTAAATTTCCGTGAAGAAAAATTAGAGCATCCATTGTTTCTGGCTTTAAGTTAGTTCTTCTTGACTCTAAAGTTCGGCTTGCTTCACTAAAAACACGCTCACTGCTTGAACTCGTAGCTGGTATTGATAGTACCTTTTTTGCCAAAAGACTCAAAAATGGTAAATTTGACTGTACCTTTGACCAGTTCAGCAATTTTGTACCTTCGAAGAAAACAATATCAGTTGGAACCGATAGACTTTGGTACGTTCTAATTTCTTTTTCTGCAATATATTGTTTCGTCTCAGGAGATGGTAGTATGATTTTATCCACGAACTCGGAAAACAAGCAACTAGCCTTCTTAGCTGGTGGCTCAGTGGGCTCAGCCTCATTTTGCTCAGTGTTTGAATCAAAACAACGATAATTTTGGAATTCTTCAATCATTTTCCGAATTTCTTTTAAAGTTACTTGTCTTTCCAATTCGTCAAGCATCTTCAATTGACGGCAAGAAGGAATTAAAAATGTTGCCACAATGTGCAGTGTTACGACTTGAAATTTAGATGAAATGAAATGCTTACATCTTTCGTACAATAATGTTAAATTTTTAGATGAAACTGCGCCTTCTGATATTTTATTTAGTAGCTTTTTCCTAAGTAATATCGTCAGATGCAGCGTTGGTTCAGTATCTTTTTCCAGTGCTTTTGAAGCGTCCATAAAGGGCTGAAGAAATTCTATAGTTTCTATCAAAAGCCCTTTGTCAACAAGATCGATTTTACTAGATTATCTTCTCTCTCTTAAAATAGTATTTACTGAGTCCCTGTCATAAAGTGAGTTTAACATACTCAACTTTTACTTCCATTGGGTCTCATCTTCCTGGTGCAACGTACGTTCTAGCTTCTGGTTAAGTCCAGTTTGTTTGAAATAGGTTACTATGCGTTTACAGTTTTTAATAAGAGCACCTACTTCGGACAGCTTCTCATTTAAAAACGTTTCCTCGAATGTGTTACGAAGGATGGTGTTTAAAACATGCGCACTGCAGTACAGTCTTTTATATGGCGATAAAGCCTTGATTATGTTTGCACCTTGATCTGTTAAAAAAACCAAATTTTTCATTGTTACCTCCGGGTCCATACCAAAGCTCTGAAGCCGGCGCTTAATCTCTTTCCGTATGTTTTCACCAGTTTTCCTGTCGTCTTTTGAAAAGTCGCACGTAGAAAAGCATTGGATTCAATTTCCCAATTACCATTAATATAGTGTAAGGTTAATGTAGTGTATGACACTTTTTTAAAATCGTCGGTCCACATATCAGTGGTTGCTGCGCAGAGCCCATTAGCAATTTTTTTTCCGAATCGGCAACTTTTCGGAAACGCAGATCCGAAGCCATATCGTGTGCTGTTCTTCTAATAGTAGTTGGATGAGGCAAAATATCTTCGACGTTAATATTTCCATACTTGGCTCCAATAGATAGTAGATGGTGGTATAAATTCTTAAACTCGGCTCCAGCCACAACTTCGAATGGGCGAATATCAGAAGCACAAAAATTTACACACGCTTTAGTCAATAACTTTTTTCTTCATCAGGAAGCTTCTTTTTTACCTTTACGAACAATGAGTCTATCGGCCTCGTTGAACATAATCCGCTTGAACTTGAAGTTTTTAGCGCTGATGACAAGTGTGTCGATTAAGATGGGAAGTACCTTTCGAAGATCCATAACTTTTTACAATTTTTGCACTGGACGTAAGGGAAACGGTTTCCCTCTTTGTCTTCCACTAAGCTAAATTTTGACTATACATCGCTTTAAATTTTACCAGTTTTATTAAGTACAACTAACTCTCCGCAATTAATTTTTCCAAGTATTTCACGTTTATTAGCAATCTCGGCCATTTTAAAAGCGGACAGAACACGATACGATAGACTAGACACGTATGATGCCTTAACGAAAAATGATAGTTGAAAAATAGAAAACACTTGCGAGTGGTGAGTGACCTCCGAGTGGCGTGCTACTCAAAAACGAAACTAAAAGTATGAGAACCTCTCCCTTTAGGAGGAGAGTGAGTCAGAAAGAATAAAAATCTAGTTTAGTGTCTAAAATTGGTGAACTTTTTAGGAGAAAGAGGCTATGGGCTATGCTTCTATGACTCATTGTAGACCTGGAAAAAAAAATAAAATCTACTATAAAATTTTCTTAGAACAAAATTTATAGTATACCACTGGCACTAAATAGTTGGTATTTAGTGGTATTTTTTGCGTCGTGTATTACTTTAGCGTCGTGTATTACTTATTTCTTGTAGTACAGGTTAGGTTAGCAGCTTATATTCATTTGAAATATCTTTCACTTGAATTTTTAATTAAAAGGGAACTAAGTCTGGCCCGAATTTTGAAAAGTAAACGAAAGTCCGGCCCGACCCGGCCCTTTGAATTCCAAAATTTGAAAAGCCCGACCCTGGCCGGTATTAAGCAGGACTCTGCCCTATGGAATATTATGATAGGTATACACTCCCTTTAACATGGATATACATGTACTATGGATTTTAGTATTATTAAGGTACAGTTTTCAAGGAAGATATGCAGTAGAGCATGTCTGTATAATGTAGCGAAAGCGGAATATCTTTCCGAGAGAAAGGTACAAAGTTCAGCAAAATTTTTGACAAAAATTTGCTAAATAAAGCTGAATTCTTAATTCTATAGATCATTCTGAACTACATTCTGCGAATCTCTTACACCTCAGAATTTACATAATAATACGATGTAAGTATGAGGAATCTCTAAATTGATATTTTAAAATATTTCTAAGGATTGTCAAAACTTTATAGGAATCCCCTGAAGATTTTCCCTATTTCTACCACGAAAGGCGTATCAGTAACTTCAGACTGTAATATTTTCATTGGAGCTCTGGATGGAAGTGTCGGCATCGCATTGACTGAAAGTCATTTCAAAAAACTTCGGGACAAGAACGATCAAATATCTTCATTCTTGGGAAGCCATTCCATTCAAAACACTTCGTTTTTAAATGAGGATATTCGCGATGCAATTATGTCTTTCATTGTATGTAATCCATTCACTGGACTTGTCTCATGTCCAACGCAATGTGGCAAGTCACATTTTATAACGAAATTAACTAAGCATAATGAGTCCTGCATTTCTCCACATCCCCAAAGAATAGTTTGGTGTTTGAGCACTTGTAACGCGAAACAGAGGAAAGCTATCATCAAACTATCGAATCGTGACGCTATTTTAGCGTTAGTCGAATGTTGTATAAATGTACTACGTGGGAACATTCAACTAACAGATGGGCAAAAGAGTAAGTTGAAGAAACACCGTAAAGTGTTGCATAAACTTTGTAGAAAACTCCCTCTCGCTAATAGAAAACAGATTCTAGTTCCGAAAGGGGGTTTTTTCCTCTTTAACTAGCACCGTTACTTTCAATCATAAGTTCAGTCGCTGGCTCTGCCATAAACCGTGCCATTAATAAATAATGGCTCGGAAAATGGTATTGGTGTCCGAAGACGCTTTACGTCGAATGAAGAATGCTACCACCGAAGATGTCTATCTCGAATCGGAAATACCATCCTTGGATAAAGAAATGAAAATTATCCTCGACAACCCTCATATATCCGAATCGGAGAAACTAACTTTATAGAATCAAACTTTTCAGCGACACATAGCATCTAATCGAAAACCAGTTGAAAAACAACAGACATCGGATTAAAAAACCTGGTACGAAGAAATTGCAACGTCTATTCCACCGAACATGCTCACTGACGCGATATGGTTGTACACTTGGACATTGAAATTCATTTCGTGGAATGAACTTGGAGAAATGGAAATTGGGGGATGGGTCGTTCCCGGATCAAACGTGATCGAATTAATTTACGATGCGGTTAGAAAAACAAAACCAAATACGGACCCAGCCGGTTACAATACCTGCTTCTACACTGAGAGAAATTTCTGTAGTTTAAACAGAATAATTTTACAATATTGAAATGTAAAATATATTAACGGAGTTTATCTGCAGAAATACAAACACAGGAAAATCGTTTTTACTATTTTACGGAAAACATCTGTATATTTCACTTATTGAACTGCTATTTCTAATTCTTACTGTAAAAATTACACATTTGTTTCTGTAATTCCCGATCCTCAGTTTTGAACGGTGAATTCCACAGAAATGTTTTACAGGGTGACTGCTCGATAGGCATTGCAGGCATTTACTGTAAATTTTACAGAAAATATTTTATAGAAGTATCTGTTAATTTTAGTACGAAACTGTGAAAAATACAGCTTTACTTATTTTATTAGTAAATCAGATGCTTTCTGTAAATTTTGCAAAAATATTACACAGAGTGACTGTTTTTTAGGTATTGCAGATATTTTCTGTACCTTTTAAAATAAGTACTTCATGGTATTATCTGTTAGTTTTAGTCCGAAATTGTGAAAATGACAGATTTACGTATTTTATTGGTAAAACAGATGCCGTTTGTAAATTTTACAGATATTGTGCTACCATGACTCTGTTAACGTTACTAACAAACTGTGAAAACTGAAGTATATTGGCGATTAAACAAGCAAAATATGTTCCTTGTATAATTTTCAGATATGTGTGTTACCGGCAACCTGATAATAATGCTTCAAAACTGCAAAAACTAAAAGATATGATTCTTTAATGTTTCATTAACTTTTTCCCGCAAATTTTACGGTATCTATTTTGGGAAAATTACAGTTAAACCGATATAATTGCTACATTAATTTTGACAGACTATTTTTTACAATGGCAAGGCTCTGTAATTTTTAATTGTGCCCGAGCCACTTCTTTAACCATTGAGGAACTCAAAAATAATCGACCTCTGTTTGACAGTAAAAATACTAGACCTAATTTAGAAATAGCTCCTATCATTTATGGTTTAACTAATATATAATTTTCGAGCTGCAAATCTTCAAATTCCACCTTGTCGGTTTACGTTTAATAGAAGCTTTATGAACGGGTAAAGCTTTTAAATATATCGTCTAAACCCAAAGTTTCGATGAGATGCAAATCAATGCAAATAATTGAAGTAACAGGTGAAAAATTCATCATTTTTTAGTCAATTTAATTTTTTAACTCATCGTGTAGGGGACTAGACTATACATTTTTTGTTCATCAAATGTTTATATTTAGAGTGCATTTTCTATAAGATTTAGTAAATATTCTATAAATTACTAAATATTTATATTAGCTCATTTGGTGCTGCCAGATAAAAAGTAAGAACTTAATAATTCTAAAAAATAAGTGCACGTGGATTCGAGAGAGAGTTCACCGGACCCCACCTTTGGAATGGAAAATAACCGCAACCCCAGGAGGGGGAAATTCTTTGGAAAAAAAACTAGTAGGCTCCGCTGGGTCAAGAGAGAGAGGCTATAATTTTAAACCCTTTTTTGTCACTTCACTCTGGGCTAGAAAGTTTCCATTGTGCGCGGTCGGGGTCGGTTACGGGTTTTTTTGGACAGGTTCACAATCTAGCGATAATCTACGGTCCACGCGGGTAATGCAGGTGTGGTTCTTAGAGCTAGAAATGAAACGCGACTTACTGAGTATTATATTATCTGGTTTACCAGCGCCCATTAAGTGAGATTCCACAATTTGAACAAGTAAGTTAAATACATTTCAGCATCCTGTATGATAAATGATCTAGGTATTAAAGGTGAATTTTGCTGTTTATTTTTAATTGAAGACAATTGAAAATCCATAAATCGGTTACTTATCTTTTGTTATTGAAGCGGAGTTAATTAAACAGTTTTTCTTTAAACATTAGGAGATGAAGCCTAGATCATTTATATATTGAATTTATTATAGAACCAAAACGCAAATTTATGTTTTTGTATGTTTACAGACTATGACTAATATAGAAATACCACGTTGATTATTGCGTCATGACGAGTGCCAACTAAACAAGTAAGTTATACATATTTGCATTGTTTACATTTAAATAGGCCCTAATACTGCAGCCCCTTGGCCAGATAGGTTTTTCTTTAATTGTTACGGAAATTCCCATGTCGCTTAAAAATATCAGCCATTATTGCTTTACATTGGCCCTTAAAGGGAGAATAAAACAGACAGAACAGGTCAAGTGAAAGTCTAGGAAGCTCAAACCTATATTTTTTGTCCGTCGACAAACGTCGTCAATGATCATACCAAACAACGAGAATTTTACCGTTCTTTGGGCTGGATTTCGTTTTAAATATCGAGTATCCAGAAAAAGCGAGCACGGCTAAGGAATTCATCCAAAGGTATAACATCGTCTTTCTCATATTTTCCCCTTATTGTGTATTAAAATCCATGTTAATATAGTTTTTAAAAATCTAGAAAACCAAAAATTCACATTGAAAACCTGTTTTTCTGCAAGAGTTTTCTTTTTGGGCACTCAAAGTTTGTAGTTAAAAGCTATTGTTAATTTAATATTAATCATTTAATTATTTTTCCTTTAGATGCACCGCGAAGATTAACCCAGAAAATCTCAAAGGGTGTAAGTCAAAAAACTATGTTTTTGTTTAAAAATATGTTCGAGTTTGGCTGGCTATAAAGGATTTTTAAAGGTTTGGCCTTTACTTTTATTAAAATTTTGCATATTTTAAATTTTTTTTTAAATTAATAAAATAATGAATCGTTATCAGAGCGAACTCCTTTTCAAAAATGGCTTTTACCGAAATTCACGGAATCAATGAATTAGTTTCCACATTATAGGATATAATCAGGCTACAATCGGTTATGTCTTTAATTCTTTGGGTGTAATGGTCTTACATAAAATCTATGGATTCTATACCCCTACAAGCTACAAAATCAATGTTTCTGTAAATATTGGAGACATTAATCTTGCATCGATTGAGTTCCCGTGCAGAAAAGTGATTTTGATAAGACATTTCTGTGAAATTTACAGGTTCAACACTGAATAATTCTGTTAAATATACCATATCATCTGTTTAAAATACTGATATTGAGCGCACCCCAAAAAAGTAATATATACAAATGTTTCTGTAAAATCAACATATTTTTAACACCAATAAAAACGATGGACTTTACACGGGTTTCTGTAATTATTACACATTTTAAAAGCTGACATATACAGTTATTTCTGAAAAAACCACAGACATTAGTTTTAGATCAGAACAGTTATTTCTGAGAATTTTAGAGATTTTGAAAGCAGATCTATACAGTTATTTCTGTAAAAACCACAGCACTTAATTCCACATCAAAACAGTTATATCTGTATATATTGCAGATTTTTAAAGCCTATCTACGCAGTTATTTCTGTAAAAACCACAGACCATTATTTCAGATCAAAACAGTTTTTCTGTAAAAATTACAGATTTTCAATACAGATCAAAACTGTTGCAATCACAGTTGTTTCTGTAAAAACCACAGAATATGGTTACAGTTTTAACTTGTAAAATTGACATAAAAACTTCTGTTTTGGATAAAAACGAATAACCTATAATTATTACAGAACCGTTCTGAAAATCGAAAAAACCATAGTTGCTGTAATATTTACAGATATTTTCTGGCATCACGTGCTGCCAGAAGTTTTCTGTTTTTTTCACTGAACATATTTTTCTCAGTGTACGAAATATTGCAAAACAGCAATGTACCGAAAACATTTATCAAAAACCCTACTAGAGCGCGTGTATTGAAATCATCATTGTTTAACATCACCCAAACTTAATCAATGGGTGACGATTTGATTGTAACTACTATTTAAACGTTAAACACGAGTCAAGAGTATTTATTTCAGTTTGATATCTCAAAATGGATGGTTGCACAGAAGTTGTAGCGGAAGGCATCGTGTCCAGATTATTTAAATCCTTTTCAAAAAATCCAAAAATATTAACCGGTGTCTTAATATTAATATGTTTCGTAATAATAGAAGTTTTCGATTTCTTAATTTTGTACTATACGACACACACTTCTGGAAATAGTACCATTTATGGATAAGGTAGAAAATATTTATTATGACATATCCAACTCTGGTTGTTATGTTGGTATCCAGGGATTATATCGCTCAGCTAAAGAGAAAGGTCTCAAAGTGACGTTAAAAAACGTAGAGGAATTTTTGAAAAAGCAAGACGCCTATACTCTACATAAAAATACTAGGTGGCGATATAAAAGAATTAAGACAATAGCGTACGGTATAGACGATCAATGGCAAGCCGACCTCATTGACCTCCAGAAACTTTCGAAACAAAACGAAGGCTATCGATACATACTTGCTTGTATAGATATTTTTAGTAAACACGCTTTTTTGAACCGGTGAAAGAGAAGAAAGGTGTTACTATAGTACAGGCATTGAAAAAGATTCTGGATGGTGAAAGAATACCAAGGCGAATACAGAGTGATCACGGCAATGAGTTTGTGTGTAAAGCCGTTCAAGCCGAGTTAAAGTCACGGGGAATTTAGTTTTTCGCGACAAACTCGGAAGTAAAAGCCAGCATTGTCGAGCGGTTTATTAGATCGTTTAAATCAAGGATGTATCGATACTTTACGACGAAAAATACTTATACCTACGTCGATGTACTTCCCAAATTAGTTAAGGCTTATAATAACAGTTACCATCGTTCAATTAAGTGTAAACCCATCGATGTAACTCCTCAAAATTCCAAAATAATTGGAAGAACTTATATGGAGATATTGACTTTAGTCCTCCGGTAAAATATGATTTTTAAATTGGGGATATTGTCAGAATAAGCAAAAACAATGGACTATTCGAGAAAGGATACGTTCCAAACCTTTCGGAAGAATTATTTCGAGTAATTAAAAGGATACCGAGACAGCCACCGGTATATAAACTGGAGGCGTTAAATTCGAAACCCATTTTGGGAGTTTTTTACAAAGAGGACATACAAAAGGTGGGAAAAGATATCGAGACTTGCGCCTTCAAAATTGAAAAAGTGCTAAAAGAGAGAAAGAAAGCAGATAATACCGTAGAATTACTGGTTCGTTGGAGTGGATACGGACCTCAATTTGACAGTTGGGTGCTGGAAATTGACTTACAATGAGTTTCTATATCACTTTACCATCCGATTCATCGACAAAATACTTTCCCAACAATACTACGAGTAAATTTAGGACGTATCTTCCAGAGATAGTAAAACTTAACGGCCCTTACGAAGTCGGATTGACGGAAATAAGTTATCCAAGAACCTGGAATAATATGAGGGGAGAAAGATCTATAAGAATTTGGTCCACTGACGCTCAAACTATGGAAACGGTAGTTATTATTCCAAAAGGGAGTTTCTTATCAATTCGAGATTTACTCGGAATGTTGTTGTTCAATGATAGCACTATCAAATTCACGTATACTGCTAGTTTAAAACGCGTATCCGTTTTTATGGACTATAATTACACTATAAATATACCCGGTGATATCGAGGTTATGATGGGATTTATGCTTGAGTCAAATGAGGATTACGTAATTACAGAATCAATGATGGCACCCTATATCGTGGATTTGGATGCCGGATTACATTCTTTGTTTGTTTACTCTGACGTAGTCACAAATACGATCGTAGGGGATAGTAAAGTCCCTCTTTTGAGAATAATTAGCGTGAAAGGAAAAGACGGAGAAACTGTGGATGTGGAATTTGCTCGACCTCATTACCTGCCTGTATCTTCTTCGGACATACAAAATATAGAAATTAATATTATGGATGAACTGGGAAACCCCATACAATTCGAGCGAGGGAAGGTGAACGTTAGTCTACACTTCAGACCGCGAAGGACCTGGCTCACCTACGAGCTGTAACGGGTAACTTTCAGTTCAGTGAATAGCGGCGAGTAACAAACATCATGGGACGACCCCAATACATTTCCGCCCTAAGCGACTATGAGAACTATTATTTAAACGAGGCTGGTTTCGGATCCATACCTGTCTTTCGGGGTGTTCCTGTGCAAAGAGGGTATGGATTAGGGAACATACTGGCTTCGGCCTTTCGGAGTGCCATGCGCCTTTTTAAACGTGGTGCTCAGTTTCTTGGAAGAAAATTTCTCGATACCGGAGCTAAAGTCGTGACGGATGTTGCTAGTGGTATACCAATTAAAAAGTCTCTAGTGACAAGATCGAAGAGCGCCGGCAAAGAAACCTTGTTGTCAGCTGCGGATGTGGTTAGGGAAATGACAGGATCCGGAATTAAAAAGAGGCGTAGGGTGCATCGCAAAGCCACTCGGGTTAAGGCTAAGAATAAGAAAGCATCGTGTCGTTCTTATTCCGATATATTTTCCTGAAGCCCAAGAATATGGCGCTGATGCATCCTAACTCTAGTGGCTGCGTCAATTGCGAATTGGATATATTCCAAGTCCCGTTTACGCAAACGGGAATTATCGGTGGAGAATGGGTCGAATACTTTCCCTTTTCCAGCATCAGCAACAATTCAACCTTAGTTTTCTGTATTAGTGGAAATTCCGAATCTTACACGGATTTGTCCCAAACTCTGCTCCATGTTCAAGCGGATTTGAAAACGGACTATGGAACTTCCCCGAAAGCTGCCGTGTTTGCCGCCGATGGTACAGTAACGACACCGGCGGATAATATCGCCCCGTTAATTTGTTTTTGCATAGTCTCTTTCCCAAAGTGCACTTATTTGTAAACGAGAAATCGGTTACCCCATCCGCTCAAAATTACCCGTACAAAAGTATGATTCAAACTATGTTAACGTTTGGAGACTCTGCTAAAAATAGTCATCTGACAAGCTCATTATTTTATCGCGACACGCCGTGCAAGTTCAACGATTTTGCGAATAACAAGGGTTTCTTGAAAAGGGCTAAATTCGCCCAAAAAGGAACTATAGATATGATTGGTGCTCTTCATTTAGAAATTTGTCAACAGCCTCGCTACCTTTTGAACTTGGTAGATTTAAAATTTGTCTTTGGAAAGCCCAATACCGATTTTTGTTTGCATTCTGACGTAAAATGTAAATTGAACATTAAACGGCATCGTTATATTTGAGGAGAGTCAGGTTGATTCTTGAAATCCCGCTTGCACCCGCGAAGGTGTTACAAATGTCGAGAGCGAAATACCCAATTACCCGCACGGAAGTTACTTCGTTTTCGATCCCAAAAGGCAACATGAGCGTCGTGCAGGATCATTTATTTAATGGGCAGAAACCGAATAGAGTCGTCATAGGGATGGTCGAGCAAAGTGCGTTTTTGGGTGATCTAAAATTGTCACCATATAATTTCCAACCCTTTGATGTGAATCACATTGGTTTGTTCGCCGACGGCAGTAGCGTACCACATAAACCGCTGACGCCAAACTTTACAGAACATAGCTACATACAAGCGTACGCTAATTTATTTCTTCAAACTGGTCAGTGGAATATTGACGAAGGAAATCAAATAAGCCGCTACGATTACCCCGGGGGAAACTGTCTTTTTGTCTTTGATTTGACGGCCGATTTAATGAACAATGCCACCCATTTTCATCTCGTTAAAAATGGAAATTTGAGACTGGAAATGAAATTCGCTTACGCGTTAAAAGAAACCATCGCCGTTATTGTATACGCCGAATTCCAGAGTTTGATAGAAATTGATAAGAACCGATCCGTAATCTTCGACTATAATGGATACGATACAACTAACGAGAATTTTGGGGAAAGATAAGTTCACGAGAAATTTATTTCGGGGTGTGTTTGCCGCGGACCAACTACCAAAATTTGTGAAGACTTTTCCATCTCTATATAACGTGAACACCGATACGTCAAACGGTGTTGGTCAGCACTGGGTATCCTTGTGTTTCTCCAGAAATGCCAACACCGAAATGTTCGACTCGTACGGAAATCCACCTGATATGTTTCGTTTTAATGACTTTGTCGAAAGAAATAGTAAAACTGTGACTTTTACAATTACAAGGGATCTTAGTAGAACGTGTGAAGGATTTTGTGTGTATTTCGCTCTTAATAGACCTAAAAATAAAATAAACAAGCTGGTCATATATTCAATGCAAGCTACTTCTTCTTTATATACCCACGAGCTCGTTCTAAAAAATTATAAATTTTTCAAATGCCGGAGAGGACGCTTTCTTGATGGCTTGCTCGGGTGTTTGCACAAGATGAAAATCTATCCGGTGTCCCAAGTTCTCCATCGTTTTACCTGTTTTTTTTTGCATTAAATTAGATTGCAACTTTTTAATCAACACGAGTTATTTAAAAGCTTGAAGAAATCTTTTTCAAAACTAATGGTGGCAAGTTTCCGCTTTTCAGTATTGAAATTTATAAACCGGCAAAGCGAAGGACATTGCTCGAAAGATAGTATACGGCGAACTTTCATGAGTTAAGTCCTTTTGATACGTAGTATTTCAAATTCCGATAGGGAACTACGTATCGCAATTTGTTGTAAAGATTAGGGACGAGTTTTGGTAGGGTGTCTTTCTCAGGAAGGTGTAATCGTTGTAGCATCAGTTTGTAATAGGAAGAAAATTGTTCCGTAGTTATTCTTTGAGATTCGGGTGCGAGAGGGTAACAGTTTTGTTCACGATGAAGTTCAGCGGGATAGTCTAAGTCGAGCTCCAAAATGAAACCGTGCTTTCTTCCTTCAGTTAACACGTTCAATTCGTATTCACCCTCGTCCCATAGCATCCCGCAAATAGGTCTGGAGATCCAGGAGTTTATAGCCTTGTCTTTCACGTTTAACTCGTTGAAGGGGAAAGGTGACCTAAATGTGTAAACACCACTTTCACCCGTTTTAATAACGCGAAACGCCAATTCTTTATGGACGTATTCGTTGTTGGCTTTCATAAAGTTTGCTTCAACTATACAGGAGTTTCCTTCCATTCTTAATTTTATAACATACATTTGTAACGACTGCCTCAGAAAAACTTTAATACGATAATCGCTTACATTTTTAGTTGTTTTCCGAGATGTGTTCGAAACCAGATACGGATTAGGAATGAAATTAAATAAGTAGCATCACCCATTATATAATAATTCGTTTTTAAAAAATATAGCTTATAGATATACTGTATATCTTCCTTGAAAACTGTACCTTAATAATACTAAAATCCATAGTACATGTATATCCATGTTAAAGGGAGAATATACCTATCGTAATATTCCATAGGGTATATCCCTCATCCATGCCTCATGTTTCTGCTATCCGCCTATACGTATACCCAACTTTCCCGATCTCTTATTGGATCAAAGACCGTCAAAATTTTGTTTAATTTAGTATCACGCCAAAAAAATCTTTTTCTTCTTTCCTATACTCCGATTTACCTTCCTTAATTAAAAAACACACCGTCGCAGACAAATGTCTCGTACGGGTGAACCGCACGCATAAACAATTTATAAAATTCCAAACCTCGAGTTCTCTCATTGTAACGAAACTAGAGCTATCTCTCTCTCTCTCTCTTTCTCTCTCTCTCTCTCTTTCTTTCTCTCTCTCTCTCTCTCTCTCTCTTTTTTTTGAACCGTAAAACGTCCTCTCCTTGCCGTCCAAGACAAATCAGACGAGGGAGGGGGGCCTACGTAGTCGTAAACTAACGCACGGAAAGGGAAACCAGACCAGACCTGAAGATGCCTCTGAATAGAGGCGAAACTAGGCGTTTGTACGTTTAAATAAACGTTTGTATAAATTTTTAATAAAAAAATTTTTATTGTGTGAATTAACGTGGTTGAGTTAGTTTTCTATCTATCTGTACATTTACGATTTCTTTAGAGTTAGTTTTCTATCTATCTGTACATTTACGATTTCTTTAGAGTTATTTTTTAGAGTTAAAGTTTCATCGTCGTTTATCATTTCCTTGATCAGGTCTAGTTGTTTCATTTATTATTCGCCAAATAGACTTTGGATCGCTAGCCGCTTCAGACACCTTATTTTTGAAATAACTATATTTCGCCGTTGTAATTATTGAATGTAGCTTATTTCTGTATAATTAAGGAAAATTCTTAAGATTTCCATTAAATGGTTCACACTTTACTTGTTGGGCCAAAGCGTCTCTTTTCCTTATTGAAACTATTAGCGATGTTGTAATCCATGGCTTTAATTTTTGGTTTTTGTGAGAATGGCGTACTTGATAACCCCAACTGGGCTCGCATCTTACTCATAACACAGAATCATTTTTTCCTAAATTAAAAGTAAAATAGTGATAATTTCATCACGGTGCCCAAAACAAGCAGGTTTGTGTTCTACATCCCTTTGATCACCGTGTTGTAAGCGTGCGTAATGGAATGCGCAAAATCACAAGGATTTCCTGACAAAAGCGCATTTATTCCACATCGCAGAATTGAAGGGAAAAATGTCTGCCTGCTAGGCCTGCTGTTTGAAAGTAAGTTTTAGTCTCATAAAATCATGCGACTCATACCCCTTATCAGGGATGTACAGTATTCGGCTCCCCTACATAAGCAACCCCAGCCCAGACTGGTTTCGGATCCTACTCATAATAAAGATACATTTTTTGCATAAATAAAAGTAAAACAGTGATAATTTCAATCACGGCGCCCAAAACAAGCAGGGTTGTGTTCTACACCCCGTTGATAACCGTGTTTTAAGCATGCGTAAGGGAATGCACAAGATCACAAGGACTTCCTGACAAAAGCGCATTTATTCCATATCGCAGAATTGAAGGGAAAAATGTCTGCCTGCCAGGCCTGCTGTTTGAAAGTAAGTTTCAGTCTCATAAAATCATGCGACTTATACCCCTTATCAGGGGTGTACAGTATCCAGCTCCCCTACATATGCAACCCCAGCCCAAACTGGGCTCGCATCTTACTCATAACACAGATACATTTTTTGCTATCGAGGATTTTCTCTCTGTCAGAAGCATCAATCTCTCTTATAAAAACTACGTGGATACACTTGTTATACTACGAACTGAAGGGTTTGTGCCCTTTTCCAACCCAAACTAAGACTCGCTTGACTACTCCTATCTCATTTCATGAGTTCCTCCACACCCGTATCATCCTAGATTGTACAGAGTTCAGAGTTGAGCGACCGTCATCCATATTGGCACAAAGAGCGACCTTTTCATCATACCAGAACTACAACACTTTTAAATGCCTAATAGGAATCTTTCCGGCAGGAATGATAACATTAGTATCAAAGCTTTACGGTGGAGGCACATCAGACAAGTTCATCGTTCAAGACTGTAAAGTCCATGATCTTATGTATCCTGGTGATGATGTCATGGTGGACAAGTGTTTTGACGCACAAGAGATTATGCCAGAAGGAGTAGGGCTACTTATTCCTCCTAAGTTTTACGCAAGTAAAAACCCACAAATGTCAGTAGATGATGTGTTAGATACAAGAAGTATAGCAAAAGTTAGGGTCCACGTAGAGAGAGCAATCCGACGAGTTAAAACATTTCACATATTTGATGGTGCGATACCTCTCTCAATGGCTGATGAGGCAGAAAAAATTATTACAGTGTGCTCCCTCCTTACAAATTGTTTTCCAGCTATTATTAGAGGCTCAGATTTGTCACTTCTAGAAGATGATAGTTGATAATATAATTAAAAGATCTGCTAACAAATAGTAAAATTTAATTCATTCCATGAGAAATACAGTCAAATACTTAACTTAGAGCTGCGTGACAAAATTATGAATCATTCAATGTTTTGTTAAAATTAAATATATCACAGTAATGATTTTTAAATCTTATTTTTGAGACAGCATGGCTCTTACCTATCTTTGAGAAGGGTTTATATTTTTCTTTCCAATAGAGAGGTAGGTTTCTTTCGACCCGCTTTAACATCATTTCAGGCACGAATGCGTGCAATAAAAACTAACACAGCCTATCCAACATGTTTTTGATAAATTCATCATCTTTTTTTATCCTAATACAAACTTGCTGATCTCTATTCTTACCGAGATAGACGAAAAAATCACACCAAGGTCGTTGCGTGACGAACATTTGACCTTGAATTTGGTAATAATAGTTATGAACCTTTTTGAGAGTGATATGAGTATTTTCTTCTTTAAGATAAAAGGTTTTGTTCTTTAAACAATCTGAAACGGTGCAATTTTTCTTCGAGTAAGGGCATTTTATCTCCAAAAGCCCCTGATTTTGAGATATTTGCTCATACACTAATCCATCTGGAGATGCCGCTAAGAAAGGGAACAAACTACTAACAACTAAGCCACTTTTTGTAACTTGCACAGGATTTCCTTCTTGGCTCTTGAAATTAACATAATTTAGGACTGCAGTTTCCTCTAGTTCTTTCCCGTGGCGTATTGCTGGCAAATGGTCATTGAATATACCGAAGAAGAAAGTCCGACCTTCATGATAGTCATGAATTTAGTTTGTATCAACCTTTCATGTTACGTTATTGGTCTTTTCGCGGAATTAGAATATTTTGACGGTCATTTAAATCGGTACGTCTGAAAAAGACCTTAAAGTGGTAAAAGATTGTTAATGCCAATTAAGGATCTTTTATTTAAATGGCGTCAAATTGCTCATATAAGAGGGGAAAAATTTTATGTAATGCTTTATATAACCGCAAATTTGGAATTCGTTTAAGTAAATAAGCTAGGAAAAATGCGTAAAATCAAGTTGTTTATGCATTATTATAACACGCTATTCCCATGATAATATTTTTCTTAAAAATTTATAGTTTCACATAAATTGTTTCTGTTGCAGATTACGCCATAATGCTTTTCAAAATAACAACCTCTAACGATAAGTTCAGAAAAGCTGTGGATACGGAAAACTTCATAAAACTTGGTAAATACAGTTGCTGATAAGAAAGAGAGGACTGCAGCCTCTTTAACTTCGGGATTTTCTCCCTTTAAATTATTCCCTCATAAGAGCATTCCCGCTCCCAAGGGAAGTTCAACTCACTCTACTTTCCCTCCTCAATCTGGGTTTAAAACAAAAGATATCCTAGTTCCTCCCAAACAAGATCCAAAAAGCGTCAGGCCTAAAGTTAGATTTGCAAAGCCCTTACCAAATCCAGAATTTAGAGCTTTCGGAACTCAGATCGTTCTTCGAGAGCAACTGGTTCCGAAAAACCACCTTTAACCTTCGGACCTGATACACAAGCTGAGGAGGTATGGAATTGTCTAATACCTTTACTTCAAACTCTAGTAGACAATTCTACTCTCCAGGCAAACACCATAGCTCAAAATATAGCAATTAATACGTCAATAGCTGCTAGTTTAGAAATTATCGTTAAAGCTTTACCACAATTAATAAACAATGGTACAAATTCTCAAGTCGTTCAAACGGGAAAAGTCCATACTGAACCTCCAGAAAGATTAGAATTTACGGGTTCCTCTAATGATAATGCCTCAGAGTTTTTAGCTGCTTTTGAGGAATATGGAAAATGTCATAAGCGTTCTAATGAAGACAGGTTAGCAGCATTACCTCTTCTATTACGAGGGCACGTTTTATACTGGTATAGGGATTTAATCCGTCGGTATGATGCTATTTGCAGTTCTAACCCCAATCACCCTCACTTATCTTGGAATACTTTCAAAAGACATTTTAAGGCTCAATTTCGAGATTTAGAAGCTGACTCGAAGCTTAAATTAGAGATTTCTCAAAGAAGTCAGAAGGATAAGGAATCGGTAGAGGATTTTTTGGTGATGTTTTGAAGTTAAATTTAGGGATGACTCTTCTTCTTTCCGAAAGGGAGTTAGTTCCTATAATTAAAAGTAATTTAAAGGATGAACTTAGAACTCCTCTTCTCTATTTACAATTTACTACTATGGAACAATTACGAAATTCATGTAGGACAATTGAAAAGGACCTCCAACTAAGGAAATGGATTGCTGAGAAAAGAGAGATGATATCTCCTCCTGAATCTTAGACTGTAAAAAAAGGCTGGGTCATATTGCCCTGTAAAATTGGGGTTCCGCTCATGGTCAATATTCCCTTGGGCAGTGTCAAAGCCCTTATTATTCCCTTACTTCTCTTTCAAATTCGAAATGGTAATATCCCTTACAACTTCTAGACTCTAGATCTAAAGCTGAAGTTAAAATACCTCAAATAGTCAGAGAACCTATTGGAGATTTCCTAACTATAGATCGAAATCTCCTGGGCGTAAAATAGCCATATCCTTCCCCTCTTCACGCGTTATTACGTGTTAAAATTGTCAAAAAACAGGACACCTTGCTCTCGATTGTCCAGACAAAAGGACTGGCAAGTCGGAGGAAGCCAAGGCGGGAGAGATCCCGCGTGGTCCCTATCCCGATGCCCAATAAACACTTCTATAAAGAAGCGTGTCGCTTTCCTTTTAAGGAATGAATCCGTTAAAAGAGGTTCAATTTATAAGAAGGTTACTATTCCCGTAAATTTTGAACACGCTACAGTACACGCTAAACTAGATAGTGAGGCAGATGCTTCTTTTGTTAGTTTAGTTCAATGGCTAAAGATTGGCAAATTTAGAAACTTTTCTGATATTCCTGAGGATGAACAATTAGATTGTGTGGTTTGGCGGGACGGCCGGTATACGTTTACCAAAGGTTCTCATGAACTTGAGTTCTCTCTAAAGGATAATGAGATTGAAAAACACTTCAAGTTTCAATTTTATATAGTACCTTCCCTTACTAGTGACTTTAAATTGGGACAAGACTTCCTTGAGAAATATAGGGTCAATATAGGTGGGTAACTTAAGGATCCCCTTTTCAAATCCATCAGAAAAATATCCAGTAAATAAGGAGATTGTAAACAATATTAGGGAAGCGATTTCGGCTGCCCCTATTTCTGATGATCAACGTTTTCAATTAGAATCCCTATTATTAAAATTTCCTGAATTGTTTTCAGATAAAGTAGGAAGTACAGGACTAGTCTTTCACGAGATTCATACGGGTTCTAGTCCGCCCATAAAATCTCAACCTTATCGCGTTAACGATCAGAAGAAACAATAATTGAACAATATGTTAGGGAAATGTTAAATGACGGAATCATTAGACCCTCCGTATCTCCTTGGGCTTCTCTAGTAGTTTTGGATGATCAAACAAAACGGGGAAAACCCTACCGGCTTTGTATTGATTATAAAAAACTAAATAGTGTTACAATAAAGGACCCTTATCTCTTGCCTAATATAGAGGATATGCTAGCTATAGTGGGAAGACCCAAAATTTATTACTACCCTTGACCTTAAATCAGGGTATTGGCAAAAAGAAATGCACCCTAAAAGTAGACCGATAACTGCTTTCGTGTCTCATATGGAAAAGTACGAGTTTAACGTTCTCCATTTTGGGCTTTGTAACGCCCCTAGCTTCTTTCAGCGTTTAATTGACGAGATTTTAGAGACGCCGATTATTTTAAATTAATTGACTATTTAGACGATTTAATCTCTCTTAGTGAGGATTGGGATCAGCACTTAACGTGTTTAGAATACGTCCTAAATAGATTAAAGGAATCGGGTCTCATCCTTCAGTTGAAGAAATTTAGTTTTTCTCAGAAAGAAGCTGTTATTTTTGGTCAGATAGTTAATGAAAAAGGAGTGCATATAAACCCTTTAAAAATTAAAGCAATTAAGAAATTCCCTCCACCTAAAAACATCAAGGAAGTTCAGAGATTTTTAGGGATGGCAGAATGGCACAATAGGTTTATTAATCACTACTCGCAGATAGTAGCTCCTATTAATAAACTGAAAAGAAAAAATCAGAAATTTATTTGGGATATCGAACAGCAATTGGCGTTCGAAAAGATTAAGGAAGAAATTTGCAAGGCTCCGCCTTTAGCTTCCATTAGAAGGGATTCCCCGTGCATTTTAACTGAAGGGTTAGGTGACCTTTTATCCCAAATCTAAGATAATATAGAAGTCCCTATAGCTTACGTTAGGGCTTAAAGATGCCGAAACTAGGTACTCGACTAGCGAGAAGGAATGTTTAGCCATTTTTGGGCAGTTAAGAAATTTAGACCGTTTTTAGAATGACGGAAATTTACATTTCTCACTGAACATCAACCTTCACAGTGGTTATTTTATATCAGGGAACCGAATTCTCGTTTAGTTAAATGGGCAATGTGCCTCCAAACTTTTAATTTTAAAACTAAACAGAAGAGCGGAGAATGTGATAGCTGACGCTTTGTCAAGGGCCTCGATGAACGTCCTGAGCATAAACCTTAGTTCCTCTCTTTCTTCATCTACTAGTTTTGAGGATCCAACTAGTAGTAGTCTAAGTTATCTTACAAATAGTAGTACTACAATATCCTCTAGTGACACTGAGCAAGGTCAAGTACGTCCCCCAGGTCCTAGAGCCTTATATTCTTTTTTCACCTAGGAAGATGTGAGAGAATCTGAATGGGAAGACCCATTATAAATACCTAATAGTCCTTGTCGGTTATATGAAAAAATTCGTGAAGATGATTCCATTAAAAAGACTTTTACGGCTAGAACTTGTGTACAAGCTTTTAATTCCATTGTTGCTAGGGGGAGCTCCTAGAGTAATCCTAAGTTATAGGAAGTTCAATTTACTTCGAAACTTTGACTGCAAACGTGCAGAGCATTTAGAATTAACCCAAAGTTTAGTATGCCTTACAATCCAAAAGAAATTCCACCAAACGAGTCAATCGAGTAATAGGTGAGCTTATATAATTTTATGTACGGAATCACCATGAACGATGGGATGAAACCCTAGACCTATTTCAATTTGCTATTAATTCAGCACCCCATGAAACCACGGGCAGATCCACATTCTTTTTGAATTTAGGGCGGGAGCCACGTCTCCCTTGGGACTTGGGTATTGATGAACCCATTCAGTACCCTGATGACCCTGACCGTACTGAAGCTTTAAAAGTTCTTAAAGAACAATTAGAATTCAGTAATGAATTATCTAAATTAGCTAAAGCTTATCAAAAGAATTACTATGACCTTCGCCATGACCCTCTATAAATTGAGGTAGGATCATAAGTATGGATGGAAAGCCCTCCTCTATCAAGTACGGCTGGTCAAATCATGAAAAAAATCCGTCCTAAATGGGAAGGTCCCTTTAAAATGGTTGCCAAACATTCTCCTGTAGTCTACGAGTTAGACGATGCTAACTCAGGGCAGAATGTAGGTAAAGTCAACGTAGAACACTTAAAACTCTACTGGGCAAATGTAGGTGTCTTCAACGATGCACCCGCTTCACAGTCAGAAGTTGCAGATGAGATGATCTTGAGCCTAACCCTTCAACGGACGGTGGTCTATAACACCAACCTATGGAGACTTCCTCAATCTCATCATCTGATACCTCAACGTCAACTACTCTAGACGATCAAGTTCTAGTGACCGTTCGCCTTCTGCGGCAGGGGCGGCCTCCCCGTCTGGTCTAACTATGGAACATTTCTCTTATAACCAAGAGCCAATTTCGATATGCCTTTGGGAGTTTATATATCTCAGGCGCATAAGAGACATATAATATAAACAATTCTCTCCTAAAGATGGCGAAAAAACCAGAAGCCACTACGTGGTTATTCGATATCCCAAAAAGAGCTAAAGGAAAAGTAGTTCAGAAGCAAAGGCAGCAAAGTGTCACAGAGAAATTTGTCAAGGTTATGGAAGATTATTGTCCTGAGGAGCCGTGGAGAAAAGAAAAATGTCTCATTTGTGACGTCATGGGTCATGAGGGTAAGGACTGCTGAAATTGTTATTCAAAGGGGCATACGGCGAAAATTGTCCTTTAGATGATGAAGATGCTTAATTTTAGGCTTCCCTCAGGAAGAGATAGGGTATTTGATAAACCCTACTGGGATTGTCCCTTTGAATTCCAATACCTCCTTTAGACCAAGATTTATCTTCCGGGTGCAACCCTTTAAACTGAATTTTCATCGTTGGCCAGGTCGAACAATACCGAACCAGTCTCGATAATAGGAATAAGTTCAAATCCTTGGTCATTAACCCCGTATCTGGCTCAACCTCCTCACCAAACGAGCATAACCGAACCCATTACGGTATATCACTAGTTCAGGGTGCGAGCCCTTACAAACCCGGCTCCCATCCGAGAAAAACCTGCTCCAGTCAACGAGACTACAATTCATAATCCACTCGCTCCTTCAATTTACGGTACGTTGCAAAGAAAATTTACGGATATATTTTTCGCCAAAATAAACAGCAACCATGTACTTGATTAAAAAAATTCTATATGGAATTTTAGTGGGTCCAGCAAATTTGAATGTACCCAAATGTAACCTTCGCATTTATGCAACATTTTATATTTATACATATTATTTACCAGTAAAATTCGTGTTTATGTAACATTTGGTTTCCGATGACACCGTAAACTAAAATGATGTTACACCCACAAAATTCCCAATCATGTAACATTAGATTTTGCTCCTATTAACCCTGAAATAGCCTCAACTAGTGAGAATACGCAAAAGTGAATAGATTATCATGTTTCGGTGAAAACCCTTAAAGCTACATTTTCATGGTCGCTTGTAGCGTACAAAAGTAGCTTGCGTTTAATTTGAGTGTTTTTCTCGCTCTAGAAATACGTTTGAAAGCAAGTGCGTTTTCACGCTCTCATTTATTTTTCGCAGTCGGTTCACCTTTCGCAGGTTAAAAAGTGTTCGACCATTTTTTAAAGACTATTTATTCGATAGGTTTGAAAATGGTTTTAAATGAAAGGTTGAACAAATTAAACTGGTGCCTTTCGAAGTTTTATTGAAAACAATTAATATTAAGTATTACTTTTTGTACTTTTAAGCACATACTTAAACTTGCGACTTTTTATTCTGTTGGACTTACGTGGTTTCATCCTAGCTAAAATCATAGAGAAACGTACTGTTGGACTTACGCTGTTTTACCGCTAATAGAGCGAAGTTTTTTGTCGTCCGCTCTGCCTATGCAGTATGCTCGAGCTTAAGGCGAATTTTTTCACTTTTCATATAAAAGAAGGGGTTAATTAGTCCTAATTTTACTTTATTCTCATAAGTTAAACTTCATTATAATTTAATACAAAAGAATTTAAAGTTAGGATTTAGCCAGTAATTTTTAAATTCACTGATTTCACTAAGCCTCGGTCAAAAGTTAAAGAGAGCTGAGCTGAGCTGAGCTGATTGTATGTAGAGTGTAGAGATCATTTGGCCGTGCTCCGTTCGTTTTAAGGTGTTTCACCTGGTGCCATCGGCCAACGATAGCCGCTAATTAGGTAATTTGTTTAAATTAAATCAATTGTTGTTGTTTAAAGTAGATTAATGCAAACTACGCACAAGGGTTCGTTCCCTGGTTTCTCGACTGGTGCCGTCAGGCAACGGTTACCGCTACGAAGATACGTTTTTTACTGGTAAAATAAATGATAGATTCAATCACACTATCACTAAACCCTGTCACCGAATCAACCAATATTTTTAATTCAGGTCCTTCCAATCATTTGTACTAGGTAGCAATTGAATTATTAATTATTTTGCGCCCATTCTAACGTTACCTAAGAAAACAATAAACAATGGCCAGATTGCCAACGATAAATGCTACAGAGATTATATCTGATACAACCGATCAACGGTAATCACTGCGTAGATCATTTTGTTTGTTTAAATTAGTCGTAAAATAATTGATAGATTAAATCACACGATCACTAAACCCTGTTAACAAACCAGTTTTTATCCCGGCTCTTGCAATCATTTTTATTAGGTGACAGTTACGTTTTTAATTACTGTTTTTAATTACTATTTATAACCGCTATTTACAATAAACGTTTTTGTTTAAATTAGAAAAATTTTTGATGTGTAAAGTAGATTAATTCAAACTACGCAGAAGGGTTCATTCCCTGATTTCTTGACAACGGTTACTGCTACGAAGATACGTTTTTTGCTGGTAAAACAAATGAAAGATTCAATCACACTATCACTAATTCCTGTCACCAAATCAATATTTTTAATTCAGCCTCTTCGAAGCAGGAAATTACAAATTAAAAGGATGTACAGTGTGTTAATTAGTTAATATAAATTTTTTTATAAATATGTAACACACTATAATTATTAAATTTCTGAAGAGAGGAAAAAAGGTTGAAATTCATTTTTTTTAAATTTAAAAAGCAAATTTGGCCCAGCGGCAGAAGCCTGTCTTATAAAATGTTCACAAGATGATTCGTTCAAGAATGTCTAGAATTAAGTCGCATAGAAGTAATGAATATTTCACCTAAGTCAGCTGACTTGGCCAGGCAGGGCATAGCCCACTCGATCCATGCTCACGGACGCTGCTCTGCATCTTGCGTCGTGTTACGCGTGATCGAGTGGGCTATGGGCAGGGTAAACAAATACGGGGCTGCCAGGCTGTCTCTTACACAACAATGATGACCATTATCCTTTATGAGAAATGCTTCCTTGTCCAGTGTGGGAAATAAGGCGGTGGCACAGGGCAAATGACCAGTTTAAAGATTAAACCACGGGACCACTAAGAAAAATTCAAGGGTAACCAGAGTCCAGACATTAACTCAAAAATGTTAATTGTCCAATTCCTAAGTTTAGCAGACGACGTGACCTGGTCAATTATAATGATATAGCGCGAGCGTCTTGCGTCCATGAGCGCGGATCGAGTGGGCTATGCTGGCAGGCAGAAACTTTGTCTCAGTTAGACTGCTACAAGGAAAACCGAAAACCAGTAACATAAGTCCAAGTCAGTCATCTGAAAGACTCTAAACGATGACTCTGATTCTTCTGGATTTGAAATATCAGTAGAAATGATTCTAGATAATCCTCAGAATTATTTTAAATATTTTAATACTCAAAGCCAGGGGATAAAGAAAGGGCAAACTAATTTTAGTATGGAAATTTGATGTTTTCAGTGATAAGTTAATCTCATTGGTGATAACTGATTAACTGGTACCTGAAAGCATTAGTAACTAACTAGCAATATTAGGTCCCTTATGTTTATGCTCCCCTATATTTATGTTTGTGCTTAGTGCAGATTTTAAAAATGCAACAGTTTCTTAACAATCTTAATTTAAATGAAGACTGCAGGAAAATATATTAACAAGTTGGGAAAACCAAAATATTACCTCTCCGTGTCGAGAAGATTATATAAACTTAAGTATCCAATGAAAACGTCGACCTTTTTGCCCTCATCCTTTCCCGCGCTTTGCGCTTCCGCATTTCATCCTTACTCTCAACATTATCTTCCTCCATTTTACATACAAAAATCAAATACTCACAAAAAGAAGTGGCAAAAACCTGCTGGCTCTTTACAACCACTTAATTTGACTTAATATCCAACTTCCAACAACAATAATATACCGGTAGTTTAATTGACAACCTACTAGCATCGAAATTCTCATTAAGAATGGCTCCCGCGGATAAAAAAGGCCAATTTTCAACTAGGTGGGCGTTATCTCATTAGATTTGAAAAATATCATTTGTCTTTTTTACCAATGCCTAACCGTTTGGATTTTTTTAAAGCAATCTTAGCATCAAAAAATAAATGTTTTATATTCTTATTAAGAATAAAACAAGAGGATAAAAAAGGTCTGTCCTCTCGTATTTTTTAAGCTTTTATCATGATTACT
Source organism: Phalangium opilio (assembly GCA_019434445.1). NCBI lineage: Eukaryota > Metazoa > Arthropoda > Arachnida > Opiliones > Phalangiidae > Phalangium > Phalangium opilio. Next base: position 213,523 of record JAEQBA010002956.1, read on the forward strand.
CTATACAACAGTAACAAGGAGTATAAACCCATTAGTGGAAGCAGTATTTTTTTTTCGAAACAATTTCGCTTATGTTTATCCTCTCTAGACTTCGCTAAAAACGTATTACTCCTACGTAAAATATTAATAGACAGGCAAGGATTCATACCGTTAAAGAAGGAGCGCAATATTATCCATATTTTCATTTCATATACAGAGAAAAGAAATTATTATGTTTCTGAGAGGAGCTTCCCATTTTTGTTGTTGTTTTGAAAAATATATCGCAATGCACGGGCCTTGATAGATAAAGCAGGCAATGAATGAAATATATCACAATGCACGGGCCTTGAAAGATATAGGAGGCAATGAAGGAAATATATCGCATGCACGGGCCTTGGTAGATATAGGAGGCAATGATAATCTCTCTCTTTGCACGAGAGGTTTATCTTTAATAATTAAATAAATATAATTATTTCTAATTATTTTAATCTTCAATAATTAACATTAATAATAGTTAAATCGTTTAAAATAAAGTTATACCTATTATCATCTCAAACTTTGCTAATATTGACGTTTAAAGTGAAGGGTACCCCTCTTGCCCGCTTTCTTCAGATTTTGGGGTATATATACGATTCGTTTCCATTATAATAGTAAGGAAAAAGCGCAATTGCGAAAACCTTTGGTGGCCGATCCCACCTTAGGGAGGCTAGACGTTTCTCGTAACCCTAGCTGATCGCCGCGTATATCCTAAAACCAAACGATGATAATGGAGTAGAAGCCAATGATACAGATTGGTGTCTATGTGGAATAGACGGAAGACCAGTGGATGGTGGTGTTAGAAGCCAATGATACAGATTGGTGTCTATGTGGAGTAGACGGAAGACCAGTGGATGGTGGTGTTTAGGAGCCAGTATGTACAGACTGGTGTCCAAGTGGGATGGACAAAGACCAGCAGAAGATGGTGGTGATTAGAAGCCAGTATGTACAGACTGGTGTCCAAGTGGAATGGACGAAGACCAGAAGATGGTGGGGTGATTAGAAGCCAGTAAGTACAGACTGGTGTTCGTGTGGGATGGACAAAGACCAGAAGATGGTGGTGTGAGAACTCAAGTAGAGGAGCCATTTCCGTGACTGTGAAAGCAGTTCGGAAATGGCGAACACGTTTGCTCCGATACGCAAACTGCGAACGCGGTCACGTGGGTGTAACAACGGACAGACAGACACACAGACAGACACACAGACACAGACAGACACGGCCGTTACAGAACCTCTCCTGGACTACGTCACACGGAGAGGTAATAAAACATATCTTAGTGACAGCCTGGCAACCCCGTATTTGTTTACCCTGCCCATAGCCCACTCGATCACGCGTAACACGAGGCAAGATGCAGAACAGCGTCTGTGAGCATGGATCGAGTGGGCTATGCCCTGCCTAGCCAAGTCAGCTGACTTAGGTGAAATATTTATTACTTCTATGCGACTTAATTCTAGACATTCTTGAACGAATCATCTTGTGAAAATTTTATAAGACAGGCCAAATTTGCTTTTTAAATTAAAAAAAAATTAATTTCAACCTTTTTTCCTCTCTTCAGAAATTTAATAATGATAGTGTGTTACATCATTATCCAAAATTTATATTAATTAATTAACAAACTGTACATCCCTTTAATTTGTAATTTCGTGCTTGGAAGAGGATGAATTAAAAATATTGATTTGATGACAGGAATTAGTGATAGTGTGATTGAATCTATCATTTATTTTGCCAGCAAAAAACGTATCTTCTTAGCGGTAACCGTTGTCTAGAAACCAGGGAATGAACCCTTCTGCGTAGTTTGAATTAATCTACTTTACACATCAAAAATGTTTCTAATTTAAACAAAAACGTTTATTCTAAATAGCGGTTATAAACAGTAATTAAAAACAGTAATTAAAAACTTAACTGTTACCTAATAAAAATGATTGCAAGAGCCGGGATAAAAACTGGTTTGTTAACAGGGTTAAGTGATCGTGTGATTTAATCTATCAATTATTTTACGACTAATTAAAACAAACAGAATGATCTACGCAGTGGTTACCGTTGACCGGTTGCACCAGATATAATCTCTGTAGCGTTTATCGTTGGCAATCTGGCCATTGTTTATTGTTTTCTTAGGTAACGTTAGAATGGGCGCAAAATAATTAATAATTCAATTGCTACCTAGTACAAATGATTGGAAGGACCTGAATTAAAAATATGGATTGATTTGGTGACAGGGTTTATTCAGATAGGAATCGTTTTTCGCATTTTCTTGAACATCAGTCTTCTCAGCAACTTATAACCGGTGGAAACCTCTTATTACGATGTTCGTCAAGGTTCCTTTAAGTTAATGAGAATCGTCACTTACATAAAAATAAAAATAAAAATTTTATTAAAAATGTAATTGTTCTTGAAAAAGCGTAGATTTGTAATTTTTTATATTAATTTAGAGGAAATACATCGTTTGATTAAGGATTTAATAAAGAAAGTGATTAAAATAAAATTGAAAAATTTGAATATTCAGTCAATTGATAAAATTCACTCGTATTGTTTGTTTTTCGAAAAATATTAAACCAAGTTTTATCCCACTATCTATTGTTTCTGTCCGATTGATAGAAATTAAAATATAGAAGCTCTCCAAAGCAAAAACCCAATTAATAGTAGGAGGGCATTAGGAAAACTAAATCTTCTTTCTTCCTCCGATAATCCACAGTTCCTATAAACGTGATATTTCTTTAGAAAATTTTAATGGTTTACTCTTTTAAGTACCAAAATAGGTAATGAAGTCAAGTTTAAACTATTATAAATATAGTTTGACTAAAAGAAAAGTAATTCACTTTCGAATAAAAATATTTTCTTGAAAATAATTACCAACAATTTTATTTTAGTAAACATACTCGATCGTGAATAGAAGTCCTTGGACTGGAAAAATATGATATTCAATGGACACAACCATATCCAAATGTTAGGGTAAAGATTTAATAAAATAACTACTTCTCAGTACCAAAAACTGGTAAAATTTATTCCTGCAGAATTAATATTAGGTCTTAGTATACGACGAGTATTCGATAAGGCTTCATTTCATGAAGCCTAGTAATTTTCCGATATTCGATTCAAAAACCATTATTCGCTTCTATATTCTTTAAGGAATTTATAGGGTAATTGATATTCGTCTCGATAGTGAAATAGCAGTAGTATTCGCCCAGCCTTATTATAAAAGCATGCTAAGCTGGCTGAGGGCGATAAGGGTCTCATCTTAGAGGTGGTGCACGAAGCATTCGTCCATCTACTTAGCGTTGATAGCCTCGCTAGGGAATCTGATTCGATACTAGATAAAATGATGAACAAATTGGATAGCAACGACACCATCCTACATAAGATGCAAGCTACGTTATCAGAGTTCGAAGAACGTCTGACCGCATTAGAAAATGAGAACGCTGGCCTTCGTCGAAAACTTGCCAGTCGCCAAACATCATTTCAAGCCCCGCTTGGGTCACGGGCTTCTAGGGACGAAGTTCAATCTTTTCCACCATTGGCTAACCGTCCTAGCGCTCTCAACCCATCTGCCTTGCCCTGGCCACAGGGTTCCATTCCTTCATTCTCTGGTGCATTACCCAAGGCTGTGCAAACAAAAACTGACCTCAGCTGCACTCGTCATGTTCCTGCATCTAAGCCTGTGGTTTCAGGTGTGTCTTTGACAAGCCGGATCAAGGCTGCACCACGTCGAGTGAAGGCGGTCAAGAAAGCACTCTTTGCCACTGGGTTGGATGTTGGGATCACGTCGAAAGAACTGCAAGATTTTTTGAGGCTGATTCAGGTGTGCAGTCGGTGCAGTGCATAAGACTGCGTACTAAAAATCCGAATGCCCGTCATTCGTCATTCTACTTGACGTGTGATGATGAGTCCGACATACCAAAATTGAGGGATCCCAATATTTGGCCTGCGAACAGCTTTCTAACAGATTTCCATGGGGTACCGAGAGACGAGCACAAACATGTCTCAGAATTGCATGGTGAAATCCCAGAAGCAAGTTCCCCTGCGGATTCTTCAAATGTCCAAGAATGAAGGAACTGACTATAGCTTATCAGAATGTGCGCGGTCTACGAACCAAGTCTAGTACCTTTATAACTAACCTAATCGTTAACGATTTTGATATTGTTTGTTTAACAGAGACTTGGCTTAACCACTCTCATTTTAATTCGGATTATTTTCCAAATTCCTATACGATTTTTCGGGCGGATCGTTCAGATCCGGATTCTGTCAATGTTAGGGGCTGGGGATCCCTCATTGCTATCAGGAAGTCCCTTGTTTTTCACCGTCGAAGTGACCTGGAAGGTGCCGAAGAGTGTGTGTTTGTCGAGTTTAAACTAAAAAATAATCTTCCGCTTTTTCTTGGCACTGGTTACTTTCGACCCTCAGATGACGACGCTCAGTATCGAAAATTTAAGAATGTTTTGGTATCCTCGTTGGTAGATTATGACGGTGAAATTCTGATTTTGGGTGACTTTAATCTCCCCGGTATCAACTGGAATCTGGGTAGCAGTGTGGGATGCACTCACCATACTAGAAATAAGGCTGCTCATGTTCTCGATGTTTGTTATGAATTTAATTTAAACCAAATTAACCCAGCTCCCACTTATGGTAATCTTCTGGACCTTTGTCTTACTAATGTACACGGAATTGATACTGTACCTCTCATTGATCCCTTTGTGGACATCGACAACTACCATCCGCCTTTTTATTTGCTTTGTCCATTTGACATTTGTAGGGTCTCCCCTAATTCACAACCAGTATTTCAATTTAAAAAAGGTAACTATCACTGACTATACTCCATTTTACGCGATTCAGATTGGTCGGTGGTTTTGGATTCACAGGATGTTAATTTTTGTGTCCAGACATTAACGGAATGTATAACGTCAGCCATGGATAGTTCGATCCCTAACATGATTCCGCGTAATAATCGGGGCTTCCCCTTTTTGTATTCTTCGGACCTCCAAAAGGCTATCAAGCGGAAAAAATATTATTTTAATAAGAAAAAGAGGTCGGGGTTAGCCTCCGACATAGCTAATATTAGGCTGTCCCGTTCACTGGTGAGAAGGCTTACAGTAAGGGACAAAGCTGCTATGGCAGTAAATGCTTGTCGAGAGGCCTTGTCCCAACCCAAAAAAGTTTGGAGTTTTATCAATGGTTATCTAAAAGACAGACACTCTGATATATTTTTGAAAATTATTAAGACAATCATCACTGATCCGGAGCAATTGGGGGAAACATTCATGGCGCATTTCTCAAAAATTTCGACTGACAATACTGAAACTAGTTCATAATACACTTTTGATACATCTACCTTAGTTACAACGCCTAATAACTCTTTAAAACTAACTCAAGCGGACATATATGATGCTATTAATCGTCTACCCAACAAACTCTCTACTGGTTTCGACAAAATTCCGTCGTTTGTTATCAAGGGCTGTGGGGATATATTGTTACCTATATTGGAGCATATATTTAATTTATCCTTTCGTACTCACTCATTCCCAACGCTATGGAAAAAAGCTGTCATTGTCCCGGTACACAAGTCTGGAAAGTCCAGCGATGTCCGAAACTACCGTCCGATTTCCCTTCTATGCGTTCTTGCTAAGGTATTTGATAGAGTAGTACACGTACATTTACAGCGTTGGTTTAGCTTGCTACCCAACGACTGTCAACATGGCTTTGTTCCGGGTAGGAGTGTGGAAACGAACCACGTTTCCTTTATGGATTACGTGGCTCCTGAGGTCGAGTGCCGGGGCCAGGTCGATGTTGTATACCTTGACCTGGCCAAGGCCTTCGACCGCGTCTCCCACTCTAACCTTCATGACAAGTTAGAGGCCCTTGGATTGGGGGGTGATATTTTGAAATGGATTGCTAACTATCTGCCGAATCGAGTCAATGTCTTGAAATGCAATGGCATAATCACATCGAAAACATACAAAGTTAATTGTGGGGTTCCACAGGGATCATCTCTTGGACCATTACTCTTTAATATGTATCTTTTCGATTTACAATTTTCGGTTTTACATTCCCGTATTCTTCAATTTGCTGATGACAATAAAGTTTTCAAAAGTATAAATTCTAAATTAGACGGTAAATTACTACAACTTGACCTTGACTCTATAGGAAGATGGTGCTCTCTTAACAAAATACCACTAAATCCGTGCATGTCACATTTACAAGGCGAATTGCTAGAGAAATTGTCAATGTCTATAGCATTGAGGGCGCTCACATACCCCTTATGTCCAATATGAGAGATCTTGGCGTGATCTTTGACAAAGGACTTTATTTTACTGAGCAAGTACATAAATGCGTTGCTTTAAGTCGCCGTACTCTAGAAGTTTGCATGAAGATGTGTAGGAAATTGAATTCCCTAGACCATTTCCGTCTCCTTTATCAAGCCTTAGTGCGATCATGGGTCCTGTATGGTGGCTTGGCCTGGGGTAGTTGTAGTAGATATTTAAAGGTAAACCTTGAAGGCCCGTTCGCAAAGCCGCTTTTAGCTGAAGCTGATTGCTGAGAGAGTAGGCGGAGTTCGCTCTCGGCGTCTTCCATGACTGTTCTCAAAAGAGCTTAGGCGGGCTTCATACGGGCGCACGCTGGTAGCAGAGGCTGATTGTCGGAATCAGCCTCGATCTATCGCTGCTAGATATATAGCTGATCAGCGTCATTTTATGTCGTCTGCTAAAATTTACCGAAGCGAACTTTTCGTGCTTTTGTGGGTAACATGTCTCTAAAATAATAAAGGAGCTGAAAAGGCTTTAAAAGCTGAACAGAGAGCAAAATATTTTGATAATTTTGGTTTAGCTCTTTTTCCTTCTCACAATTCTGATTTAAATCTAATATTTTTGAACATGCCCTATATTATCCTATAATTTCATGAAAGGTTCTAAAATATCCGATATTTTTGACTACGTCGAAGTTTTCCTATGATGTAGCATCAAATTTATCAATATTTAACTCTTTTATCGCGATCACATTTGACTAGACACCGAAATTGCGGAGCTTTCTTTGCTTGCTCAGATTTAAATTATACTATACTTTTATCAAAGTATAGTATTTTTTCTTATGAGATTTTTCTACATGATTTAGGTCTAAATAAAGCTATATAAAAGCATTTTTATTCCAATATTTGCCTATAAAAACACAGTTTTTCTCCTATAAAATTCTATTTGTCATGAAAGGAATTTGAAGTTTTGACTGGGCTCCCTGTGTTCGTCCTCCATATTTGTGAAGCCATTGATTAGATTCAGGAATCAGTGCGACAAAACCAGCGTTTCTGTGAACGAATTCACGGAGACTGAAGCTGATGGCGTAAAGCAGACGCTTATCGAGTAAATTGCAAGCGGGAACTGCACTCTGTTCTATCAGCAATCAGCTTGTGCTAAAAGCGCCTTTGCGAACGGGCCTTGAGAATGTGCAACGGAAGTTTATAGAATATTGCCATACTTATTTCATGAAAAGGCTCCATATGATTACCATATCTTACTAGGGTATTTGGACATTCCAACAATAGCTCACATTCTCCTTATTAACGACGTTAAATTTTTACATAAACTAATTAATAATAGGATAACTCTTCCAGATTTGCTAGGGCGGTTGGACTTTCTAATCCCCAGCTCTGGAAGGTTTAGAAAAACATTTAGAGAATCTCTTAACCTCTTAAATCCAATTAAAAGAATGCAAATTACAGTTAACAGTTTTGGCGAAAATTTTGATATATTTAATGTTAAATACAAGGTGCTGGATTAATAAGGTTTCCCTTGGTTTATTTTTTCTTTATCTTCCATTTGATACTCTTAACAGTTAGGAAATGTAAATATGATATTACAACTGTGTATATTCTCGTGAACCTTCGCGGTTTTTTATATGCACAATAAATTTTCATTCATTCATTCATTCATATATATTAAAGCGGAAAATAAATTATATTTGCCATAACAACAAAGTTATGGTAAAAATGCCAACCGAAATGAAAAGAAAAGAAAATGTGCTAAGATAATGAAGTTAGATAAGATTCGACTGTTTTAAACTGTGACATGAGATATTAGTTATCATGACCTAATATTAACGTTTTAATAGTTCATGCTGTCATGACATTGATATTATTCGTCATCTTTAAAAATGACCACTACCAAATGATTACCCTAAATTCTAAAAGAAAGATAAGTCATTCAAAGCTTTAATTCTCAACATGTGTAATAGGTATATAATTGAGTATGAGGTTTTTACATTCTAGTTTATACATCAGCCTGAAGATCTGTTTACTAGAGTGGGATATAGAACGAATGAGGAAAAGTGAATCCCTGCCCATTGACATGCGCGATAACAACTAAAAATTTTACTTCCAACAGCAACACGCAGATGGCGGGAAAATCTACTCTTTGGTACGAACGTAAAATGCTTCATTTTTGAACATTGGTTATTTTCCAAATAATCCCAACGTTAGGAAACAATGTTTTAAATTTATCGGTGGAACGAGCAATTATGCCATAAAAAGATAATACCGGCACTTCCGTCTTTGCTAGATAATGTCTTGTTCTATCAATATAAGAATAATAGTTTTCTAATAGCCACTTCGTTTGCCTTATCGTTTTTCTCTGAATTGCTTTGGTAGAAATAATAAAGAAACTCCCAAATGCAGTTCCTTCAATTGAAGCCACAAAACCGAGTGATGCATTCACAATATCTATGTCTGAGATGAATAAAAGAATGAACAGCGGAACTGTATAACAAGTTTGGATTTAATAACATCTCTTGTTTGATTGCAATCGGGATTGTTTTTGTTTTTTATTGAGGTTAATTCCAGGATGAGGAGAGAAGTCTTAGTAAAGTGCGGCGCTAGAAGTTAATTGAATTGGCCAAAATCGTAAATAATCGCCATTATGAAATAGAATGAATGAATGCTAAAGATGGTTTGTTTCGGCTATATTAATGGAAAGTTAAGACCATAACAAAACAAGTTTAACATTCTGTCTGTTTCATTGTCGTGATTATTTACACTTTTGATGACTCCTCCAAGCACAGCATTTTACAAAGACTACTTTCCTCATTATGGAATTAACTGCTAAAATTCAGAGAAAAATTATCCTTCAAACAAAACAGCTATTAGAAAACTGTTAGTCTTTCATTGAGTAGTATAAGTGAATGTAAAAAAGCAGTTTTTTACAATGTTTGTAAATGGACATTGACGATAAAAATAGGCCAATCCCTTCAATATGAAGAAACATAGTATGATTCGCTCTAACGCATAATGCAGTGCACTTGACGAATGTATCACAACTTTTAAATGTTACTAATAAGTACTCCTTATTAAGTTTTTAATGACCTGTCTTACCTGATTACATAACCTAACCAAGGCAACACACAAACAGAAAACATTGAAAAAACAAGACATGACCTTGCAAAGACGCAAGAGCAGATATTTTCCAATTAAGGAAATATTGCTCGGTCCACCAATAATTTAAACCATTCCTCATAACGTCGGGATTAATAATAATGAACCTAAATCCTTTTTCTTTTAGGAATAAACAATGGGTATGTTGTGTTTAAAACATGTTAGGAAATATATTTAAAAATATATACAGGGTGTTTCTGATAAGCATGTCATAAATTAAAGGGTGTGTTCTTTGGGTCAAACTGAGTGAAAAGTGTCAAAGAACATGGGGTCTACTACGCTTAGTTTCGGAGGTACGGGCCCCCAAACATTGACCCCCAAAACGTGAAAAATGTCACAAATGTGGAGTAAGACATATCAGCTTGCTCATCTTGTTTAGACAATTCCAATACCCTCCCATCTTAGAATTCTAATGAGCCATTTTCTAGCAGAAGCGTATTATTAAAGGTAGAAGTGTGCAAGGACTGGTCAAACCAGGTTGGTTCAAAGTGACAAACAAAGAAGGGTTTCCAGTTAATGTATCATTTACCTATGAAAAACATTAACATGTACAAAAATGGGCCAAGCCTCGCTTCGTGTCCTTTCCTCCGTAAAACGTTCTGAGATCCCATGTAGAGCCAAGTCTGCCTTTTTGTTCTTATTCAATCGCCAATTGAACAATTATGTTATAAATTAAGTCCTTTTCCTAATTAATAACCAATAATCTTTGACTCTATCATTACTAAACATCTTTGTTCGTATCAAAAATATCGTGACTTGGCAATCGCAGGTAAGTAATATTAAATGGGAGTCGAGGGGATATTCACTAAATCGTCGCCGATTTTAAAATAATCGAAGGGATATTCACTAAATCGTTTATGGCCGAGTGGATATGAACAAGTTTATGAGATGAGTTATGCATAACCCTATGTACAAGTTTATAAGGCGAGTTATGCATAACCCTATGAGCAAGTTTATAAGGCGAGTTACGCATAACCCTATGAGCAAGTTTATAAGGCGAGTTATGCATAACCCTACGTACACGTTTATAAGGTAATTACATGCGATTGCCAAGTCTCGATATTTTTGATACGAACAAAGATGTATAATAACAAAAGTAATATAAGAAACCTCCCTTCGGGAGGAAAGTATACAAAGGCGAATTTTTCCCGATACATCCTCGTACCGCGAATGTCCCCGCGCACTTATACGGCCGTAAACAAAGTTTAAAAAATAGGGCCGCGCCGCGTAGAGCGTAGGAATACATTCTCTGATCTCGCGATTGCGTCGGCTGCTTAAGTTAAGTCAATTTCACAGACTCATTGTAATTTTAAACTTTCCCAATGAAATAATTCATGCAGCATTTTTAAATTTTGATGATAATCAATCATTAATAAACAGGCAGTGACTCGATTATAGGATTTTCATAGGTATTTTCGTTTCGAAATAACCGTATGTGAATATTTATTACCAAAATCCGGAATCTTCTATTTCTTTACGACAGACGGCTAAGCAGACTACACTAGTTTGAAGCGCTTTTTCCTCTTTCCAACGACCATATCAAAGGACTAAGATCTACCGTACCTTGTCCATGAGCAATAGTGTCTGAATATGGTATTTGGCGGTTCGAGGATGTCTCGCGTGTTAAAACATTATGCCAATGGCGCCTTGTATACTTCCCTCCCATAGGGAGGTTTCTTATATTACTTCTGATAATAATGATAGAGTCAAAGATTATTGGTTATTAATTAGGAAAAAGACTTAATTTATAACATAATTGTTCATTTTGCGATTGAATAAGAACAAAAAGGCAGACTTGGCTCTACATGGGATCTCAGAACGTTTTATGGAGGAAAGGACACGAAGCGAGGCCTGGCCCATTTTTGTACATGTTAATGTTTTTCATAGGATCTCACTTCTTTTTGTAGACCGTCTCGTTATACTTCGGTAGTTATATTAAAACAAGACCCTATCGTTGTACTTTGTTTGCCAATATAATTGCTAACGCTTGTCCATATTTACGCTGAATTACCCCTTTCGAACCCTACAGAATATACAAAAAAGATAGTACGCTATATCCTAATAGAAGAATGTAGCATCAGTTACGACCTTTACGTCCTTTCAACAAGAACACACACTATTTCTGTTGAAAAGACGACAGCGCCATCTAGTTTTAAAATAAAGAACTAAAGAACAATTTTATAAAAATTTCGGGATGTTTTAATTTTTCTGTGCTTTATAAAATAAATGAAAAATAAATCCTGAATTTTAAGTTTCTAACTACCCTAGAAGTACCTTAGAATTTTGATGATCGGTGAGTGAGTGAGTGAGTGACAAAATAAGGTAGATTTCACCTTCGATATTTCGAAAACTATAAAGGGTAGGAACTTGAAATTTGGAAACTATTGCTAGGGTTGACAGTCCTCGCGGCCCGCAAAATTTCAGACTTTTACCTACACCCATCACGAAGTTACAGTGGTCTTAAAAGTGCCGTGAGTTGTTTCGAGAAAAGGATGTCAGTGCTCGACTTGGCGGGGAGCCGTGCTCCCAGATTCGTACATATACAAAGTTAGCAGCAGTTTTACAGGTATTGTTCTAAATGCCCACCATTAGCATTAATGCAAACATGTGCCCGTCATTGAACGACTCTTGGACATGTTGAAAGATGCCTGGTGTGTTTCGGATTGTTTCACACCCTTCAAGTATTCGTTGTCGCAAGTCGTCCACATCACGGACTTCACTTTTGTACACCAAGTCCTTGATATGACACGAAAGGTAGAAACCACACGGATTCAAATCTGGAGATCTCGCAGGCCACGTAACTGGTCCTGCTCATCCCATCCACCTCAAAGGAAATGTAGCGTCGAGATGTTCTCGAACCATACGGCTGAAGTGTGGTGGTGCCCCGTCGTGCATAAACCACATGCCACGTAGCAATTCTAACGGTATGTCCTCAAGTACTTGCGGTAAAGTCTCTCTTAAAAACTCGAGATTTGCCTCGCCATTAAGTCTGGGTGGTAGAAAATGAGGCCCTAATAAATGTGTGCCGACAATTCCGCACCACACATTTAAACTAAATTGAACTTGGTGACTCCTAACAGTTGTTACATGTGGGTTTATCTGATGCCATTCATGGTCATTGTGATGGTTTTCAATTCTAGCCCCAATTAATAGGCGTCTAAGATAATCTGCATGGTTAAGAGCTTGCACTTTCTGAATACTCCTCCTTGTGCAAACCACCTCCAATAAAATGTAGCATAGGCCAGATAAGATTTTTACGCGAACGTAAAACAATCAGACACAAAAAGGTTTTACTCAGATCGTAAAAATTGAGTTCGGTTGGTATAAAGTACGATGCTGTTATTCACAAAGTCACAGAGTCGCTTAAACCTCCGGTAATGACATAATGGCGTACACTAATGCAGAATATGCGGTTATGCCTCTTATGAATGGACTTGCGCGGGGTAATTCTATGGAGGGACGGAGACAATATCAGGAACAATTTCCGCAACGTCGCGTACCGGATAGACGAACACTCGAGGCTGTTGACCGGCGTTTTAGGGACACTGGTCAACTACAATCACGAAATGGTCGGGAACGAGATCTTCAAGAATGCATCGAGGACATCGGACAAGACGTTCTTGCCATGTTCGAGGATGACCCATCAACTAGTACCAGACAAGTTGGACAACAGTTAGGTGTCAACCACGTCTTAGTAAGGGCATCAGTTTCATCCGTATCTTATTCAGAAGGTGCAAGCTCTTAACCCTGCAGAATACCCTAGACGCCTAGACTTTTGCCGGTGGGTTGTGGCTAGAGTTGAAGTTCATCTATTCCCACGCGCTCTTTTAGTTGCCGATGAGGCATCTTTCTCCCGTGATGGTATTTTGAAGTATCACAACGACCATGAATGGCGTCAGATAAACCCACATGCAACAACTGAGAGGAGTCACCAAGTTCAATTTAGTTTAAATAAGTGGTGCGGAATTGTCGGCTCACATTTATTAGGCCCTCATTTCCTACCACCCAGACAAAATGGCGAGGCATATCTTGAGTTTATAAGAGAGACTTTACCGCAACTACTTGAGGGCATACCGTTGGCATTGCTACGTGACATGTGGTTTATGCACGAGGAGGCACCACCACACTTCAGCCGTATGAATCTCGACGCTACATTTCCTCTATAAGCTTTTTATAGATGTCACTGTTTTCGAATTTAAACACCGCAAAATAAGTTTAACGTTTGCGTTTGCACGTTTAAGTGCGATTCAGATCCATAAACGTAAATTTAAACGGAATATAAATTATGTTACGCTTGCGAGTCTCTCGTACGATTCCGTGAAATTTTTACCAATGTGTGGTCCTCGCCTTAGCCTTTTTCGATCACGAACCCATCCCCATTCTTCATGGTTTAAATAGTTTCCAAGTCCTTGTAGTAGCGGAGGATCGTGGTTCTTTGGTATACAATTACATCCGTCTTCATTCTTAAATCTAAATCAAAGGAGAGAATCTTAAATCACGGTGTTTAAGAGAACAGTTCTTTCATCTACATGCCATAACAAAGATAATGAACATATTAGAAAAACGGTTAGCGTTTTTAATGACCCATATTGCCTCTAAGGAAGCCATAGCTGCTACCGGAGAGGGATCTCTTTCAGCTTTTTAGGATGGTAATTCACACGTCACTCTCAGACGTTGTAGATATTACACGTATAATAGAACCGTTTCCACACTACTGTAAAGTCCTCATTTGATATCGCTATGCTTCTTCCAACAACCAACGCGGCAAAAGAGCATTTTTTCCGAGAATATGTTCAAGTTCAACAATTTCTAGGAAAAGATTTAATCACTGAACAGTGAGGACGACCCAACAACACCACTTTCCATCCTACATCAGATGAACTTCTAACACTCATTACCTTGCAGTCTGCAGAACATATTGTATAAAGAACTGCGAATGTAGACGATCGGGATTCGTTTTCTTAGCGACGTGCTTACATTGTGACTATATTACCTGATATAAAAGATCTTCAGGATGACGATAAACATGAACCAAATGTTGAGAACGAGTCTTAAATCTAATCTTTAGCGGCACTAGAATGAATAAACCCCATATTAAACGATATTCGCTAATCAAAGTTTTGAATAATATGGCTTTGAATAATTTTTCATTCCTTCAGATTTAATTTTAGCATTTTTCAGCAACCATTTTTATAGATGACGTCCGTAATTAATACTTGGAAATAGTTATTTTTATGGTTTTTAATACGTTCATGAAAATCATCCACTCAATATAGAAATATTAAAAACATTTATATTTCGGTAATATATTTGGCATTTCCCGCAGCCATTTTCAAAGATGGCACCAAAATCATTAATAGCACGTTTCCAATATTTGGTATGATTTTTATATGGTCTCAATCATAATGTTTACCAATTCTCTAAGTTTTTGAAGAATTTACTGTAGCTAAATCACATTCGCGGCGGAAAATTATCAGCATGCGGCCAAACCATCTCATGAATGGCTTCAATATTTTGGTACGAGGTTTATACAGCTCTCATTAAAATATCCATCAATTTTCATGATTTTCCAAAAACATGGTGATCAAGCATTCACGGTGGCCATTTTCCAATAAGGTGACCAAACTATCGAACACAGAGCTGTGAAATATTAATATGATGTTTATGTGGTTCCAATCATCATGTGCACCAAATTTCACAATTTTTGAAGAAGAATATGGAATGCATTGTAGCTGGCATTACCCGAGGCAATTTTCCAAGATGGCGGCAAAAAATCACGCTATACATCAGGAAAATTTTAGTATAGTTTTTGTTGGCTCAAAAACAACTCATGTACCAATTTTCATCTTTTTGTTCAAATGTTCTAGGCCAAGTTTTTTAGTCTATCTGTTCTAGCCTACTATCCCTAAGCGGTAACCCCAAACATCGGTGTTTACAAAAAATATTTTAATTATGAGCTATTTCAACAAATGGGCTTTGCTACAGTTGTCCATCAAATTATACAAAACTTTAAGGGTAAATTCTTTGACGATGCCAATGTTGTTTCTTTCCCAATACTTCCAAGAGCCGGAAGAGGACACCTTTTTTTAACACGGGCTCCGAGAAACTTCTTTTACGTCCATGCGAATTCAAAAAAAAGTAATGTACTCGCATAGCTTAACGCTAATGTACTTCTTTCTCCTAACGAGCTCCAATTTCGTAGCAGATGTTGCATTTATCGATTTCTATTCACACTTGTTTACGGAGTACCCCACAAAAAACACACAAACACAAAACAGCAGTGCAGAGCTAGGTCTGATAACATACCCTCACCTAGCAATTAGGTGAGGTAAGGTTAGTTTGTGATGATGAATATGAATTTGTACTTAATAGGTAAGGCAGACTATAGGGTTCAAAACTATTGTTAAACCATGATTTTTTGAAATACTGAAGCTGAAATTTCTAGAAAATTAGCAGCTTTTGTTATAACAGCGGCTGCTATTCCTAAAGCAGCAGTTTTGAGCTAAGCCGTTTTTTTTTTGAACCACGGTTGCTATTTGGAAAACTGCTTTTACATGATTTTATTTTAATTAAATCATTACATTCTTTGCAGAACCTTGAAAATAAGGATTTTAAATCACCCAGTACGTAAGATATAAAATCAAAGTTTTGGTTTAAATTTAGTATTAATGGTATAATGAAGGTCACGAACAAGTATATATATTCCCTTTTATGCGGTTAAAAATTTCGATGTTCCGTAAATTTCCTTTTTACGTTTTGCACGACCCACGTATCCACTTTTACAGAAAAACACAAAAGTTCCGTATTGATTAGAATTTTTATACACACATACTAAGTAGATTTCTATATAACCAGAGTGATGCATTATTGGTATTGTTGTTCTTGCCTAGTATTTCAAGCTAACTATTGTACTGAATTGAAAATTCTGTTGTCTTTTTACACAGGAAAATGAAAAATTTCAAAAGAATATTCTTAATCGACAACATTCCCTGTATAAAGGCGACATTTGGTTGTTTTCTTCATAGATTTTTCCAAATATTGAAAACGTCACGTAAGTTTAAATTCGAAATTAAATTGCTTTACAATTATTAACTGTCTAGTTGATAATCTAAGTATCAAGTACTTGAAATATCCAGAAATTTATAGGGCTTTTCATGGTTCAGTGACATACTAGGATAAACAAAAATTTCATAACTCGTTAAATATTTCAAGTAAAACCTAATGACTAAGGAAAATTAAACACCCAAAATATTGCAAAATCTTGATTTCATAGAAGCATCCAATGTGTTTTTCTTCTCTCTTAGCGAGAGTGGAATGTAGACCTAGTGGGGAAATGTAAAGTTGCGCCCATGGAAATGAGCGGAAACGACTGGATGTCTCACTTTCAACAGCAACTTCTAGATGGCGGGAATATCATAATCGTTATTATTTAACTTTTTGGCCTCTTTAATTGACTCTAAGCGCCGCACTTTACAAAGACCTTGACTTATTTACTGGAATTAAACGCAACAATTCCAATGAAAATTATCGATCAAACAAAGTGGCTATTACAAAACGATAGGTCTTTCATTGGTTACCTTGCAAAGCAGGGTTGTTTGATTTAAATCACTTATTTAAATCAAATGATTTTTTTAAATCTTTTGATTAAAATCAACTATTTATTATTTTTTTTAAATGTTTTCAAAGATTCCAAGAAATAGTTTAAGAAACTTAACTAGAAAAGACCTATAATTAAAAACAATCATGGTTTTGGCATATTTCAGTTTAAGTTTTTTTCAGAACTCAAGTTTGTCTTGCCACTCATGTGGTCAATTTTTACTGGAGTAAGATTCGAAATAGGCTAGGAAATAAAATAGCGGTCAAGCTAGTCTTTTTGTACCAGCATTAGAATAGTAACAATAAGAATAACTTTGTAGAAAATATGCAATAGCTGCTTAAATGTAATGATTATATTGCTTTTTGTTAATTTTGACTCAAAAGTTTTCATGTTGGTAATTTATTAACTAGTAGTTCAATAAAAATCAATAAATCAAATAAATCCAAAAAATCCGATTTAAATAAAAAAATCGACTTTTTTGATCAATAACAAAAAATCAGCAACGCTGTTGCAAAGACGCAAGTTACGGAATTTTCCATTAAAGGTAAATCGCTTGGTCTACCCATAAATTTAAATCATCGTTTCCGAACGTCACTAATATTTGCGAATTACAGTAAATAAATATCCATTTCGTTGTTTCTCCAACACGGGTTTGCTCACTTACAACATGTAGTTATTTAAGAAATAATAAATTAAAATCCTTAAGAAGAACTACGCCCATATCTAAAACTTTAAAAATTCAAAACTAATAAACTTAAACATATTAACCGTTATTCTTTAGTAATAAGCTACTTGTAAGTTGTGTTTAAAAATTGGTGAAAAACATTTCAAAATCCGTAAAATAACACGAGAATTTATATATTTATTAAAATTTGAACTAAAAATGTCTGTAGTAACATCAAAACGAAGCATTTTAAATTTTGCGCCAATAGTAGATATTCCCTCCATCTACATGTTGCTTTTGAAAGTAAAACATCCTGTGCTTTCTGCGAATGTTAAGGGGTGAAGTTTAACGTTTTCCCAATCGGTCTATATTTCACTCTACTCTTATCAAATGGCCGTTGTCAAAAGTTATTAGTTGGTGGAACGTAATGTCATTTATTGGAAAAACTCTCTCTTTAGTGTCGTGATTATTTTTGTCATGCTACTAATGGATATATTGCATAATATTTTCAGTTTGGAACTGTTGGAGTATAGAGAGGTGGAACGGATTCTCAATAAAGTTTATGGCATTACTAGGAAGTACAGCGAACACATACTATATAATGCTTTAAAATATACGGTAAAATTTTGGTCGAAACCTAACTTTTCTTGCATTTTGTGCTTCTGGCTTCCTTTTATTTTTGCGAAATCTATTGATGGACCAAAATATTAGATTTAAAAAGGATTATTTACTATTACTTCAACAGTGAAACAAATGATAATGTGCAAATGAAGCGTCCCTAGTGTTGAACTCAAATTAAGGTAGTAGAAAATGAACTACTTTAAGTGTTGAACAAATGAAAATTTATAAACAAGGCATCACTAGCGTTGAACTCCATATTTTACTGTATAGATCTTTATCTTTTTTGGTTAGGGTTTTATGGGAGAGGGACGGTTGTAACCCTATTTCACTTTTGGTCCAACCTCCCAAACATCAATTTTATGTTAATTTTGCAGTAAGTAGTGGCCAACGAGTTTTTAGCATTTACGAGGCTTTTTAATTCCTGAGCCAAAAATATTTCCGTGTTTTATGTTAAATTTGTTAAATGAGAGTCAAGCATAGGTATCTTGGAATATTTAATGCATAAAACCAAAAAAATATTTACAGGTATTCAACTTAATAATTTTAGATCTATGGTAAGGACATGTAGATCTATTTTAGGGGAATCCTAATAATATTTTAAAATATATGCCATTTAACAGATATAAAATTATGTATAAAAGGTAAGGAAAAAACAATCTTATTTGGTAGGGGAAATATTATTATGCAATCATTCTGTAAAAAAACTATAAATCAATATTAGTTTGAACGTTTTTCAGGGCAGTTTTTTGTTCAAAAACATTACTTTAAAAAGGGTTGTGTTTTAATCTATCCTCAAAACCATAAAACTATATTTTTTAACCTTTGTTCAGAGCCAGTTTCCGTTTTGAAATATTAATTTTTACTAAATAGGATTTCTTGCAATCTTCTTTTTACAAGTACGGTAAGGTGATTCATTCAAGTACAAAATATATTTTCTGGTAGGGAAATAACTTTCAGATTTACCTCAAGAGTCAGAATATGCTTCTGTATCTTTTCTCCCACATCGCGCACTATCTTCTTAAATTCTCGGAAGAATTTCGTGGCATGAGGGAAATTCACGGTAAGGGTTTGTTTATGTATAAGATTGATAAATAGTAGAGATCCGTTTATTTAAGTTCATTTTTTATTAGTTAAGAAAACAAGTACTGTACAATCATCTCTGTATAGTTATACTAACACCGGGACCAATAACTAGAGCACCTACTCTCATCGGGTCAATAAGAGGCGACTAAATTTTTCTCTAATCTTCACAGCGTCAATGGTGCCTACTTGAAGTTTTCCAATTAAACCGACTTACTTATATTAGGAGTGGTGGCTAGCGACAATGGTTTTTGGGTTTCTCAACTTTCAAGGAAAACAGTTACGAAGGGCAGGATGTTTTAATTTGGTTCAAAAACGGATTGCTCAGTGGGGGTTAAAACCTGTCCCGGGATGCTAGGTTGCAAACTTCTCAGGGTAGGATAGTTTAGGGGGCTGCTATAGAGGTCACATGTCGCTTGACACGGTTCTCGGAAATTTTGGTTGCTGTCGTGCAATAACGAGATTTTTACTCTTTGTAGGGGAACATTGAACTATCTAGTATTTTCTCTCTATATAGTAGCTCGTTTTTTACGAAAACCTTTGCTCAAAGTGAAAGGGAAAGTATGATATTTAAAGGAACTTTAACGGTTGAATATATTCAATTCTGTAAATTAAGCTTCTTTGTAGTTATTCTCCAGTTATGGTTAGGGATGCACCAATATTATCGACCCATAAAAAATAATATTTCTCCATGAATATCGTTTCCAAGAGTAGAATCAACACTATTAAGGACCATTTACCTTTTTACTTTTTTCATTAGAGACATTTGTCACATCTCTTTGGTTTAATGTGCTACCGCTACATATTTTAGCCATAACCCCTTCCTTAAAAAATGGTGTGCTCTAAATTAATACCTTCCTTCTTGTTTAGGAAAAAATGCAGCTCCTTTCTTTGTTCGAAAAGAAGTAGTCTTATAAGCAAACTATGGACCACAAGTGAAAAATTCAAAGTGTACGCATTAGAGAGCGTCAGTGTCGACTTCGACTGTTTGTGGGAGGTATGGGGAACTAGGGAAATTACTTTCTTATACTCGTGAACAACAAGATTGTGGAAATTGTAAATTGTGGGAATGAATTTGTGTGATGTGTTTCAATTAGTATTCATTGCTTTTTAGATGTTACGGCACTTTTTTGTCTAGTGACGCAATACTTTGAAACCCATGACACTATTTATAGGAGATCTGTCTCGGTTGAAGAGGAAAAATTAGGCCTGTGCGAATCCACTTTTTTGGGGTTTAAGTCGAGTCTGGAGTCCTAAAAAAGCTCCTGAAGAATCTCGAGTCGACTCTTTTAATTGGTATCGAGTCCTTAAGAGAGCCTCAGAACTAGGTTTCAAGTCTAGTTTCGAGTCCTGATAAATTACATCAAGTACCAGTTGAGTCATCATAAATTAATTCTTGTAGTACCTACCTTAATATAATTTACTTAAGTCTCGAGTCTGAAAATCGCAAAAATATGAGTTCTCTATTCTACTTCATGTAAGTTACAATAACACTTGTCAAACCAAAACCGATATTAGGAGGATGGTGTAAAATGGTTGCCGTGAATATAAAATATCTAAACTTGAAGGTAATAGAATAAATTTTATTATTCTTATTCTCTTAACTTAAGTCTAAATTATAACTCCGTGCAAACACTTGCAGTCTTTTCCATGTACCGTTACTTTGCACGACTTAAACATTGTTATTAATATTATAATAATGGATAACTCCGATTTTTTTACCACAGAATACGGACTTTTCTATGGGCTTTTACATCCCTATAGAAAAAGATTGCAAAGTGGTCCACATATCACCTCCTGCAAGTACTTCAGAAGATTATATAATGACGACCGTGAATGGTATTCAGAGCCACGATGTTGAACGTTTATTGATTCAAGGCTTCGATGCAACTATTTGGCTTATTGTGATTCTGTTTATCGTGGCGATGGCTTTAGTCTCACTTTTTGCAGAACATGACAAAACAAACCTATCTCAGTCGACAACCTTCTACGAAATTCTCTGGGAGTTCACTTCCTGTTTTTTCGAAAACTGTTAAGTACTGATTAATCATTGATTTCGAATCTTTCCATTTTGATAAGAATTAACACCTAGCGAACCCTAATTCGATAAATCTCATTACTTTTTATTAGTCGCTAGAGCCGTCTGTCTCTTAAAGCGGGAAACTTAAAGCATTTCCAACGAATGTAATAACCATCAAAATTCTATCAGTTTACTTCTCACCTTACACTTGTAATTGCACCCCTCCTGCCATTATGCTTCAGTTCTTTGTAATCTTAAAGAGTCCAGTCAAAGCTTCCCCTTAACCTTCGTCGAAGTCGACCCTATAGAAGCCTTTAGAAACCTAACTTGTTTCTTGTATAGAGACAGTATTGCAACTACAATAGTATATTTTAGTTTGACATTTAAATTGAGTTTTTGCATTTATAGTATCTGCTGAAAAATTCCCCTAACGCGGGTGATTGTATCCCGCTCCTAACGTCTAATATACAACCGACAATTTTTTTAAATTTTTGCTACCGAAAATTAAAAAAAAACATTCCCGGATTTGTTACAATGAATGGGGCCCTCCTCATATCCAAGAACTCGTCGGTTTACCAGCGGCTCCTGGTATTTTATCGAGGCTTTTTCATCTCGCTTCGCTGATCATTGGTAAGTTGTTTAGCCTTCTAGACCGCCCCCACCTTCAGATACATTGAACCATAATGAGGACGGCGATAAAGAGCTATGCCTAACGACCTCGCCTAGTATGAGAATGCTTTAACTGCTACGTGCCGACATCAGTGCTCGCCAGAGGATCACTCAAAAAGAAACGTCTCGCTCAGATAAGGAACGAAGAGTGGGACAGCTTTGGTTTTTTCAGTTACAGCACTTTGAACGCGTTTGCACTAAATATCATGCCAAATAAAGGCAGATCTTCGTTGGAATACACTCTTTCAAATACTACCATTTAATCAATAACGATCATCCGAAAGCTCTAGCGCGTCAGCTATAGATCCCGTTAGACTGCTGTTAGTCACATCTCAGATTCGTATACCGTATCGCTCAATGAACATCAAACGAGTTCCGCACATACCACCCAAGAGATGGACAATTCTGTTATTCCTTCTACAAATAAACTTCTGCTCATTACAAATCCAGAGGTTGTCCTCTTTTTTGGTCTCGACTAGCGGGACAATTTATGGTTCGCACAAAAAAGGTTCGACTGTGGGATTTGCCCTCCGGAACAGTTTTAACGACTGTTTACCTTTAATCCCTGCTAGTGAGTGGTGGCTACTGCAAATTATAGGTAATTTCCTGGTCTGACTTCACGCGTCAGATTAATAACATTCTTGGCGACGATGAGCTAACGGTCGATGTGTGACGGAAACAAAAGATGAAAGAGTAACAAACGGTACAGTCATTGACTCGCGACTAAAATAGGATCCTTGACGAATGAAGAAGTTAAACTGTGCTATGGTAACAATAACTAAGCTTTATTAAAACTGGTACAACACGTTACATTGTTATTTCCGAAATACAGTCAACTGACAAATTAATATTATTGCTTCGGCTTATATACTAGTGAATCCATGTTCACTAAAAATCTTTAGTGAGAAATTAGACCAAAAAACGAAGATTGTCTAAACATTCCGTTGTCCTTAAAATATTAAGATTTTAATATTGGAGATTGTGTCAATTAATACAAAACTAATAAGCAAAGTTTGGTAGCAGGTCATTTAAGTATACGGTCGGCAGTTTTTACAGATGCTACTCTTACGCAGCCGTCAGCTCCTGGGTGGACATCCAGCACTCGTTCCACTTTCCATTTTGTTGGTGGCAAGTCCTCTTCTTTCAGAAAGACGAGGTCCCCAATTTAAAGATTTGATTTCTGAGAGACCCATTTCGGACGCTGTTGGAGACGTTCTAAGTACTTATTTCGCCATCTTGGCCAAAAATGCTGTATTAATTGTTGGCCTCACTGCTACCGGGACAATCGATTGGTGTTTAGGTTGGTGAGAGCTGCTTCTGGGAATGCGGTCAATGCATCGCCAATTAGAAAATGTCCAGGTGTGGGATTAGCCAAACTTTCGGAATCCGTTGTTAAAGCAGACAGAGGCCTAGAATTTAGACAAGCCTCCATTTGACATAATAACGTGGACATCTCTTCATAGGATAACGTTGCCAGTGCTACTACTCGTTTAAGATGGTGTTTCATTGACTTTACTCCAGATTCCCATAGTCCTCCAAAGTGCGGTGCCGAAGGAGAGTTGAAATGCCACTGAATTACCTCATCCGTGGTCCATCTCGTGATTGAAGCATTGTTGGCTGACGAGGACATGAATTTGAGAAATTCTCGCAGCTCTCTGCTGGCACCGACAAAATTAGAACCACAGTCGCTATCTTCGCTCGTCTTGCAACAAAACGTTTCAGTGCGGCCAAAAACGCGTCGGTGGTCAAATCACTAACGACTTCCAAGTGAATAGCTCTAGTGGTGAAACATACGAATAATGCTTCACACGCCTTGAAGGTCCGTTGGCCACGACCCTCTATGGCTTTGAGGAAGAATGGTCCAGCATAGTCTACCCCACATTTTAAAAACGGTCTAGCTGGATTCACTCGTGCGGCGGGTAAGTCTCCCATTTGTTTTTGAAGAGGTCACTTTTTGTCGTGTACATGGGATGGAACCTCACTGCGTCGCGTATTCCAACAATCCAAAAACGTCATAGAATGTCCGTGACTAATAGTTGACTTCCAGCATGGAGTTGTTTAAGGTGTAAATAGTTCATTAGTAAGTCGACCAGTATACTACGTCTTGGCAAAATGATGGGACGGATTTGATCCGTGTTGAAATTAGCCTTCCCTATGCGACTTCCTACTCTCAATAGCCCTTGAGCGTCTATGAAGGGTTTTAATGAAAGTAGTTTGCTTTTTGTTGATAGTTGACTCTTGATATTAAGACAACAAATCTCTTCATTAAAGGCTTGTTGCTGAAAGACTTTTATCCACTGTTTCAATGCCGCGTCGATCTCTATTACGGACAATGGTATCGTGGTCCCTCCCACCATAATGGATGCGTCAATAACTCGGCTACTGAGACCCCACGTGATGCGCAATCAGATGGATAATCTTCTCCCTTAACGTTATGCCATTGTGCTTCAGGGATTGTATCTTGAACTTCCAAAATTCTATTTGCAATGAACGTCTTCCATCATTGCGGTTGCGACGCCAGCCAGCCAAAGACCGTCATAGAGTCCGTCCACCAATGTACCTCCAAGGCATTGCAGTGATCTTCAAGGCGTCCCGGACTAGCTTGATCAACAGGGCGAGGAGAACAGCAACGCACAGTTCGAGTTTTGGCTAAGAGACTTTTTTAAGCGGTGCCACCATGGTCTTAGCAGTTATTAAGGGTATTTGGACGTTACCAGTTGGAGCTGTTGTTTTAAAGTATATTGTAGCAGCGTAGGCTTTTTCGGACGCATCACAAAATCCATGGAGACTAATTTGGTGGGAGTGGCGCTGAGGCATTTGTCGTGGAATGGTTAAGGATTCAAGTAACGGTAGGTAAACTTGGAAAGTTCTCCATCTGTGTGCCAGAGTCACGGGCAATTCATCGTCCCAATCTATCTTGACTTTCCACAAATCTTAAAGCAAGTGTTTGGCTTGTATAATGACAGGCGACAATAATCCGAGTGGGTCGAATACCTTCACAGTTTCCAAGAGAATCCTTCGTTTTGTTATCAAGTCTGTCCCGGTTGGTCTGATGACCAAAAACGAGAAGTAGTCAGCGGTCGGTGTCCATAAGAGTCCAAGGGTTTCAATAGATTCGTCATTTTCGAAACTTGGAGGGGTTTGAATCATAGATATATATACGGGTCTAGATACACTTCCCCTCTGTTAGGCCCTTTAAAAAATGCGGAGGTGAGAACTAGCAGTCGACGCTTTACGGCGGGGGAATTAGATCCAAACGCCATCTATTGAGAGTTTCAAGAAACAAAAAAAAGAAAAATTCGAATATGGAAAGCGCGGGAAATTCGAATATGAAAAGAGCGGGAAATTCAAATTAGGCTTAACTTTTCAAATAGCTTTACGTATTTTTGATTCCTTTATACGTGTAATTACGTTCTGAAGTGAAATAAATAGTTTTTATGTAAAAGAAGTGTTTTTAATGAAATGTTAGTGAAATAAGGCATTAAAGATGGTTAACAGTTGTTCTTTCACACATTGTCATAATTTATCAACTTCTGGAAAAGCAATATCTTTTCATAAGTATGATTAAAAGTTTGTTTACCACCTCGAAACCAAATAATAACATTATAACTACCAAATACAATTTGAAACGACAGATTTCCGAAATCAAACGCCGACTTGCTTCAAAAATGGATCGAGGCTCTTAAAAGAGAAAACTTCTGCCCGACTTTGAATTCATTTATTTGTAGCGAGCATTTTTTGGAAATAGAAATTGAAGTAAAGAATGGCAAACACTACCTTTCAAAAAACGCTATACCGACCAAGTTTTTTAATCTAATTAAACAACAACTCGTGCTCTTAAAAACGAATTGAAAAACAAATGTTTACTTTAGAACTTGCCAAGCGTTGAACGTGACATTTTGCATTTGAATTTTGATCACGGGTCATTTCGCGTAGGTCAAAACAACATAGAAAACAGTCTTCAACTCGAGTTTACGCGCTTACAAATGAAATGTTTATTGCAGAAATGTTACGGTGCAAGTGGGAGCATAGGGGCGGATGGCGATAAGGACAATGGGAATTCGGTTTGCTTTAAAGAACCCCTTCGCGATGAGAACAATGAGGCTTCCATTTGCTTAAAAGAACCCATTCGCGATAAAAATAAATCGGTGGATTTATCTACGCGTGACAATTCGGATCATCGAACAGCAATAAATACTAGTTGTAATTCGGACACGGATATAAGAACCTTTTCGGTATAATTAGTAAAACTGTTCCACTTATGCAACGGCAAAAACGGAAATCTGTAATCGGTGAATTCTTAGATTGAAGTACTAAATGAAGTGACATTGGATGAAAGGCCCTTGCATTCCGAGTGCCTTATCCCGAAAGAGAGTACATCTCCAAACCCATCGGGTGATATTGGCGGCATTTTGGTAAGGTTTGGTTGTACTGTTTAGCCTGCATTAAGAATGTATATCATCTTTTGTGAAATGGACGTAGCTCGATCATACTTATCACGCAGAGGATCCAGAGACTTTAGTGAATTCCTTAAAAAGGAGAATATCTAATCTAGAAGGGAAAAATTTTTTGTAAAAAAATGAGAAACACCTCAGAAAAACTCGCTAGAAGAGAGAAATAACTTACAAATTTGCGAGAGTTGCTGAAGGAGATGCGCGATCAAAACTTGTTACTTCAGGAACATATAATCGCCATCAACGAAAATTTTTCCTCTACATCCAAAGCGTTATTTCAAGAACTAAGTGAGCTTGGAGTGAATAACAAAAAGAAACAGCCATACTCCGAAACAATTAAGCAGGCTGCCTTTACTCCCCACTTATTGCCCCCCCTTTTCTATGATCTCGTTCCTCTAGATGGTCCGTGCCCGAGGAAAATTGCAAGGGATTGAGTTGATGACGTCGCGTATCACGTGGCTTGTTGGCCAGAAATTTGAATTGTAACGCCGTGAAGTTGTGGCGGGAGATTTAGTTGATTATTAAGGTGATGGCGCGAAATTTGAATTTATATTTTAGTGTATTGGTATGACGTCACGTGACTTGGTAAAGGTATGTAGTGCCCATAGTAGTATTGTAGGATATTGTGTACATTTAGGGTATGATTTATGGTGATTCAATACGTTCAATAGGCCATTTCTACACCCAACCTTTCCGTAATGTTATTCTGTGTATGATTTTAAGGTATCTCAATGTATGTTTATGTTATTCGTATATTACAAGAACTAGATAAGGTTTACGTAGTTTATTGAAAAAGGTTCAAATAACCCTATGATGCGGTTCTAGGTACTCATGTTTTGTATTGTTATTATTTGGTGTATCTTTAGGATATTGCGTACATTTAGGGTATGATTTAGTGGTAATTCTATAGGTTTAGTAGACCGTTTCTACACGTACCCTTCCCTTGTTATTTTTTGTATGATTTTGAAGTCTCTCCGTGTATGCTTATGTTATACTAAAGAAATAGTTTTAATTGAGATATGGTTTACGTAGTTTAAGCTACGATGATGTTCTAGGTGTTCTCCTGTTTTTATATTGGGTATTGAGTTACAGGGTTAAAACAATAGTACATTTTAATATCATAAAAGGGGAATTACGGCAGTTTTCACACAATTTGTAGGCTTTTTATATGGTAGATTCTGGTTGGTTTATGCTACATTAGATCTTGTAAGATATTTTTATGCTATTGGAGGCTTACTCTATGGTAGATCCTGGTAGGATTATGCTATATTAGATCATGAAAGATAGGTTTATGATAGGCTTAGTCTATGGTAAATGCCAAAAAAGATAGCTTTACGCTATTGTAGGCTTATTTTATGGTAGATCCTGGTAGGCTTGTGCTATTGTAGATCATGAAAGATAGGCTTATGCTAGGTTTATTCTTTGGTAAATGCTGAAAAAGATAGGCTTTTGGTATTTTAGACTTATTCTATGGTAGATCCTGGCAGGCTTATGCTGTATTAGATTCTTTGGTAATTGCTGTAAAAATATACTCTAATGCTATCTTATTCTATGGTAGATCCTAGGCGTTTTTAAAATAGCTTCGTACATGCATTTTATAACTTTATCATTCAAAGGGTTGTAGTGAAATTTATCGTTCAGTTTCCCTGCCTCGGCCTTTGTTAGAGTGAAGACGCTACCCTCGTTGAATACTATCTCCCCTCCATAACGGTTATTTTTATTTCAAGTTCAAGTAATGATAATTACCCCAGTCGCAGAATGGATCTCCGTCCAATCCTCCATAAATTCCTTCAAAACGTCTTCCGAGATTGTAACAATAGTTCCCTCCTCCTTTGTCAAACACCGCAGAGCATTCATTACTTAGTCTAACACGGGCGTTCACGCGGTAATCTCCGACATTGGTGGACATTCTTACGACAGGTCTTTACAGCTTAAAAGGTTACAACCGAATGATCTTTATTGCGAGATTTTGTTGATAGCGGGGTTGATAATTAGCCTGAGGGTATATTGACTGATGCTTTTTTATTGTCCTTTATTGGCTACATACCAGGTGGTTTAAGACCTTAAAAGGGGGCGCGGCTAAACCATTTGTATTATCAATGGAATCTGTATTTAGAGTGATTTATGACTCACACAAACGTGTTAAGACATTCCATCTGTTTTTTATTTATACGTAACCACGTTCAGACGTTCTATGTTAGATCCTTAAAGTTAGTCTTATGTTATTTTAGGCTTATGCTGTATTAGTTCTTGAAATATAGGCTTTTGCTAGGTTTATTCTTTGGTAAATGCTGAAAAATATAGTCTTATGCTAGGTTATTCTATGTTACTGGAAAGTTTATGCTATATTGGTCGTGTAAGAGCTTGAAAGATAGGTTTATGCTAATGTAATCTTATTACGACATTCAGTGTCACTTAACTCTAGAGGTATTGTAGGATATTGTGTACATTTAGGGGATGTTTTATTGGTAATTCCATAGGCTCAGTAGACCCTTTCTACACCCACCCATCCTGTAATGCTATTCTCTGTATGATTATGAGGTCTCTATGTATGCTTATGCCAGCCTTATACTGAAGACACAGTTTTAATTGAGATATGGTTTACATTGAAAAAGGTACAAATTAAGCTACGATGATGTTCTAGGTGTACACTGTTTTGTATTGGATAGTAAACGAGTTACAGGGTTTAAAGGATAGCACATTTTAATATCATAAAAGGGGAATTACGACATTTTTTACACTAATCGGTAGCTGATAATTAGTTAAAAGGAACAAATATTACTAAAAAAACTCAGAACCTAAGGATTACACTAGTTTTGATACGATTTGGTAATAAATATAATACTAATTGACTAAAATTCAAAGGCTTATGCTATTGTAGATCCTGAAAAATATAGGTTTATGCTATTGCAGGCTTACTCTATGGTAAATCCTGGTAGGTTTATGTTATATTAGAGCTTGAAAGATAGGTTTATGCTATAATGTAAGCTTATTACGACATTCAGTGTCACTTAACTCCAGGGGTATTGTAGGATATTGTGTACATTTAGGGGATGATTTATTGGTAATTCTATTGGTTCAGTAGGCCCTTTCTACACCCACCCATCATGTAATGCTATTCTCTGTATGATTTTGAGGTCTCCATGTATGCTTATGTTATTCTTATACTAAAGAACTAGTTTTAATCGAGATATGGTTTACATTGAAAATGGTATAAATTTAACTACGATGCGGTTCTAGGTATATGCATGTTTTGTATTGTTGTTATTTGGTGTATCTTTAGGATATTGTGTACATTTGGGGTATGATTTATTGGTAATTCCATGGGCTCAGTAGACCCTTTCTACACTCACCCTTCCCGTAATGCTATTCTCTGTATGATTTTGAGGTCTCCATGTATGCTTATGCCAGTCTTATACTGAAGAACCAGTTTTAATTGAGATAAGGTTTACGTAGTTTATTGAAAAGGGTACAAGTTAAGATACGATGATGTTCTAGGTGTACACCTGTTTTTGTATTGGCTAGTAAACGAGTTACAGGGTTAAAAGGATAGCACATTTTAATATCATAAAAGGGGAATTACGACATTTTTACACTAATCGGTAGCCGATAATTAGTTAAAATGAACAAATATTACTAAAAAACCCAGAACATAAGGATTACACTAGCTTTGATACGATTTGGTGAATAAATACAATACTAATTGATTAAAATACAAAGGCTTATGCTACTATAGATCCTGAAAAATATAGGTTTATGCTATTGTAGGCTTATGCTACTATTGATCCTGAAAAATATAGGTTTATGCTATTGTAGGCTTATTCTATGGTAGATCGTGGTAGGTTTATGCTATACTTGTTCTTGAAAGATAGGTTTATGCTAGGTTATTCTATGATACTGGTAGGTTTATGCTATGTTATTCTATGGTAGAGCCTGGTAGGTTTATGCTAGGCTTATTCTATAGTAGATCCGGGTAGGTTTATGTTATATAAGGCTCAATCTATGGTAGATCCTGGTAGGTTTATGCTAATGTAAGCTTATGTTAGATCCTGGTGGGCTTATGCTAGGTTATTCTATGATAGATCCTGAAAGAGAAGTTCATGCTAGTTTATTCTAGTTGTATAGGCGGAAGAATCAGAGTTTGTATTGGGTTTAGAACATTGAACACTACTAAAATACACATGAATATTGATTAAAATACTAACATTTCCATAATACTATCTTAAAAACCCCAATTTTACCATGCACAAGTGCCTTATTATAAACTAAAGCTGAATTTCATACGAATAATACTAAACTGCAAGGGATTTATATAAAATACATGCAAAAGTTATAGCCGAATACTGGCTAAAATACACATGACTATTGATTAAAATACTGGCATTTATATAACACAAGCTAAAAAAACAAGAATTTTACCATGCACAAGTGGATTATTAGAAATTAATACTGAATTTCATACGAACAATACTGAATCACACTTGATTTATATACGATACATGCAAAAGTTATAGCAGAATACTTCTAAAATGCACATGAATATTGATTAAAATACTGGCATTTACTTATTACTACCTAAAAAACACCAATTCTACCATGCACAAGTTCCTTATTAGAAATTAATACTGAACTGCATACGAATAATACTAAAGTACACAAGAATATTGACTAAAATATCCATATTGTTATAATGCAAAGTGAAACATACCCTTTTTTATGAAGCAAAAGATGCTTTGTATTAACTACCATGCTTCCACAATTCTATTTCATCTCGAAAGTCACTGCCGTACCTGATTTAAATCTCTGGTGAATCATCTGTCCATTCGTCATATGTTTTCTATTTAGCACACATTTTAAAGGACATTTTTACCAAAACAAGAATTACATATTACGTAAGGTGCATCGGAGGAAACACGTGATTTCTTACTAATCTTGCCAACAACCTTTTCTCCAGAGTTCGGAAGTGAAATGACTCTCTATATTTTACAAAAGCCCCTTTTGGCAACCCAACAGGTGTGTGTTATATGACATTAAGGGGGAGGAGGGGGTCAAACTTGGTTCATAACAAAAGAATTTATCCCCATCTGTTTTATTTATACGTAAACACGTTCAGACGTGTCTAGATTTTTGAGATGGGGGGGGGGAGAACGCAGTTCCATTTGATTCCTGGCTATGTTATCAATGGAATCTATTTTGTCCTTTCTTTAATTGGACCACCCACCAGGTTTTATGACATTAAAAGTGGGGCGAGGGTAAACATTTATCCCCATCTGTTTTATACGTAAACATGCCCAGGCGTGTCTTAATGGCTTGGGAGGGGGCGTGGTCGAATCATTTGTATTGTTATGAATGGAGAGTGATTTATTGCTTTGTTAATTGGCGAAGGGTGCCAAACATTTAATTGATTCCAGGTTGTTGCCCCGAGGGCATTATCCTGACAAGTCTCAACAAGTTATGTTTTTGTAGCGTTAGCAGAAATCAATAAGTAGTATTAGACCGAAACATTAACTATACTATATCTATCAAAATTATCGGCCGTGTAATCAAAAATGTGTGGCAAAACGTAAAACAGTAATGTAAGAAGCATCATTCACAACGCATTTCGTGTTAGAAGTAAAAATCCATCGAAAAGTTTTTGATCATTTGGGTTACAATTAACCGAAACAAAAACGCTAATTTACAATTCCTAAAATCCCATAGGAATACATGAGAAAATGAATAAACCACCGAAACGAAATCAGTCGTGTAGCATACATTTAACTGAAACGAAAAGGGTCATTTGAAAAACATTTGAAATTCTTAATCGATGTGAAATTTTAGCTAAATTATCAAAATTATTCTATGTTTCACCAAAAACACTTTTAATTTCAGCAAAATTTCACACCGATTAAGAATTTCAAATGTTTTTCAAATGACCCTTTTCGTTTCAGTTAAATGTATGCTACACGACTGATTTCGTTTCGGTGGTTTATTCATTTTCTCATGTATTCCTATGGGATTTTAGGAATTGTAAATTAGCGTTTTTGTTTCGGTTAATTGTAACCCAAATGATCAAAAACTTTTCGATGGATTTTTACTTCTAACACGAAATGCGTTGTGAATGATGCTTCTTACATTACTGTTTTACGTTTTGCCACACATTTTTGATTACACGGCCGATAATTTTGATAGATATAGTATAGTTAATGTTTCGGTCTAATACTACTTATTGATTTCTGCTAACGCTACAAAACATAACTTGTTGAGACTTGTCAGGATAATGCCCTCGGGGCAACAACCTGGAATCAATTAAATGTTTGGCACCCTTCGCCAATTAACAAAGCAATAAATCACTCTCCATTCATAACAATACAAATGATTCGACCACGCCCCCTCCCAAGCCATTAAGACACGCCTGGGCATGTTTACGTATAAAACAGATGGGGATAAATGTTTACCCTCGCCCCACTTTAATGTCATAAAACCTGGTGGGTGGTCCAATTAAAGAAAGGACAAAATAGATTCCATTGATAACATAGCCAGGAATCAAATGGAACTGCGTTCTCCCCCCCCATCTCAAAAATCTAGACACGTCTGAACGTGTTTACGTATAAATAAAAACAGATGGGGATAAATTCTTTTGTTATGAACCAAGTTTGACCCCCTCCTCCCCCTTAATGTCATATAACACACACCTGTTGGGTTGCCAAAAGGGGCTTTTGTAAAATATAGAGAGTCATTTCACTTCCGAACTCTGGAGAAAAAGGTTGTTGGCAAGATTAGTAAGAAATCACGTGTTTCCTCCGATGCACCTTACGTAATATGTAATTCTTGTTTTGGTAAAAATGTCCTTTAAAATGTGTGCTAAATAGAAAACATATGACGAATGGACAGATGATTCACCAGAGATTTAAATCAGGTACGGCAGTGACTTTCGAGATGAAATAGAATTGTGGAAGCATGGTAGTTAATACAAAGCATCTTTTGCTTCATAAAAAAGGGTATGTTTCACTTTGCATTATAACAATATGGATATTTTAGTCAATATTCTTGTGTACTTTAGTATTATTCGTATGCAGTTCAGTATTAATTTCTAATAAGGAACTTGTGCATGGTAGAATTGGTGTTTTTTAGGTAGTAATAAGTAAATGCCAGTATTTTAATCAATATTCATGTGCATTTTAGAAGTATTCTGCTATAACTTTTGCATGTATCGTATATAAATCAAGTGTGATTCAGTATTGTTCGTATGAAATTCAGTATTAATTTCTAATAATCCACTTGTGCATGGTAAAATTCTTGTTTTTTTAGCTTGTGTTATATAAATGCCAGTATTTTAATCAATAGTCATGTGTATTTTAGCCAGTATTCGGCTATAACTTTTGCATGTATTTTATATAAATCCCTTGCAGTTTAGTATTATTCGTATGAAATTCAGCTTTAGTTTATAATAAGGCACTTGTGCATGGTAAAATTGGGGTTTTTAAGATAGTATTATGGAAATGTTAGTATTTTAATCAATATTCATGTGTATTTTAGTAGTGTTCAATGTTCTAAACCCAATACAAACTCTGATTCTTCCGCCTATACAACTAGAATAAACTAGCATGAACTTCTCTTTCAGGATCTATCATAGAATAACCTAGCATAAGCCCACCAGGATCTAACATAAGCTTACATTAGCATAAACCTACCAGGATCTACCATAGATTGAGCCTTATATAACATAAACCTACCCGGATCTACTATAGAATAAGCCTAGCATAAACCTACCAGGCTCTACCATAGAATAACATAGCATAAACCTACCAGTATCATAGAATAACCTAGCATAAACCTATCTTTCAAGAACAAGTATAGCATAAACCTACCACGATCTACCATAGAATAAGCCTACAATAGCATAAACCTATATTTTTCAGGATCAATAGTAGCATAAGCCTACAATAGCATAAACCTATATTTTTCAGGATCTATAGTAGCATAAGCCTTTGTATTTTAATCAATTAGTATTGTATTTATTCACCAAATCGTATCAAAGCTAGTGTAATCCTTATGTTCTGGGTTTTTTAGTAATATTTGTTCATTTTAACTAATTATCGGCTACCGATTAGTGTAAAAATGTCGTAATTCCCCTTTTATGATATTAAAATGTGCTATCCTTTTAACCCTGTAACTCGTTTACTAGCCAATACAAAAACAGGTGTACACCTAGAACATCATCGTATCTTAACTTGTACCCTTTTCAATAAACTACGTAAACCTTATCTCAATTAAAACTGGTTCTTCAGTATAAGACTGGCATAAGCATACATGGAGACCTCAAAATCATACAGAGAATAGCATTACGGGAAGGGTGAGTGTAGAAAGGGTCTACTGAGCCCATGGAATTACCAATAAATCATACCCCAAATGTACACAATATCCTAAAGATACACCAAATAACAACAATACAAAACATGCATATACCTAGAACCGCATCGTAGTTAAATTTATACCATTTTCAATGTAAACCATATCTCGATTAAAACTAGTTCTTTAGTATAAGAATAACATAAGCATACATGGAGACCTCAAAATCATACAGAGAATAGCATTACATGATGGGTGGGTGTAGAAAGGGCCTACTGAACCAATAGAATTACCAATAAATCATCCCCTAAATGTACACAATATCCTACAATACCCCTGGAGTTAAGTGACACTGAATGTCGTAATAAGCTTACATTATAGCATAAACCTATCTTTCAAGCTCTAATATAACATAAACCTACCAGGATTTACCATAGAGTAAGCCTGCAATAGCATAAACCTATATTTTTCAGGATCTACAATAGCATAAGCCTTTGAATTTTAGTCAATTAGTATTATATTTATTACCAAATCGTATCAAAACTAGTGTAATCCTTAGGTTCTGAGTTTTTTTAGTAATATTTGTTCCTTTTAACTAATTATCGGCTACCGATTAGTGTAAAAAATGTCGTAATTCCCCTTTTATGATATTAAAATGTGCTATCCTTTAAACCCTGTAACTCGTTTACTATCCAATACAAAACAGGTGTACACCTAGAACATCATCGTAGCTTAATTTGTACCTTTTTCAATGTAAACCATATCTCAATTAAAACTGTGTCTTCAGTATAAGGCTGGCATAAGCATACATAGAGACCTCATAATCATACAGAGAATAGCATTACAGGATGGGTGGGTGTAGAAAGGGTCTACTGAGCCTATGGAATTACCAATAAAACATCCCCTAAATGTACACAATATCCTACAATACCTCTAGAGTTAAGTGACACTGAATGTCGTAATAAGATTACATTAGCATAAACCTATCTTTCAAGCTCTAATATAGCATAAACTTTCCAGTAACATAGAATAACCTAGCATAAGACTATATTTTTCAGCATTTACCAAAGAATAAACCTAGCAAAAGCCTATATTTCAAGAACTAATACAGCATAAGCCTAAAATAACATAAGACTAACTTTAAGGATCTAACATAGAACGTCTGAACGTGGTTACGTATAAATAAAAAACAGATGGAATGTCTTAACACGTTTGTGTGAGTCATAAATCACTCTAAATACAGATTCCATTGATAATACAAATGGTTTAGCCGCGCCCCCTTTTAAGGTCTTAAACCACCTGGTATGTAGCCAATAAAGGACAATAAAAAAGCATCAGTCAATATACCCTCAGGCTAATTATCAACCCCGCTATCAACAAAATCTCGCAATAAAGATCATTCGGTTGTAACCTTTTAAGCTGTAAAGACCTGTCGTAAGAATGTCCACCAATGTCGGAGATTACCGCGTGAACGCCCGTGTTAGACTAAGTAATGAATGCTCTGCGGTGTTTGACAAAGGAGGAGGGAACTATTGTTACAATCTCGGAAGACGTTTTGAAGGAATTTATGGAGGATTGGACGGAGATCCATTCTGCGACTGGGGTAATTATCATTACTTGAACTTGAAAATAAAAATAACCGTTATGGAGGGGAGATAGTATTCAACGAGGGTAGCGTCTTCACTCTAACAAAGGCCGAGGCAGGGAAACTGAACGATAAATTTCACTACAACCCTTTGAATGATAAAGTTATAAAATGCATGTACGAAGCTATTTTAAAAACGCCTAGGATCTACCATAGAATAAGATAGCATTAGAGTATATTTTTACGGCAATTACCAAAGAATCTAATACAGCATAAGCCTGCCAGGATCTACCATAGAATAAGTCTAAAATACCAAAAGCCTATCTTTTTCAGCATTTACCAAAGAATAAACCTAGCATAAGCCTATCTTTCATGATCTACAATAGCACAAGCCTACCAGGATCTACCATAAAATAAGCCTACAATAGCGTAAAGCTATCTTTTTTGGCATTTACCATAGACTAAGCCTATCATAAACCTATCTTTCATGATCTAATATAGCATAATCCTACCAGGATCTACCATAGAGTAAGCCTCCAATAGCATAAAAATATCTTACAAGATCTAATGTAGCATAAACCAACCAGAATCTACCATATAAAAAGCCTACAAATTGTGTGAAAACTGCCGTAATTCCCCTTTTATGATATTAAAATGTACTATTGTTTTAACCCTGTAACTCAATACCCAATATAAAAACAGGAGAACACCTAGAACATCATCGTAGCTTAAACTACGTAAACCATATCTCAATTAAAACTATTTCTTTAGTATAACATAAGCATACACGGAGAGACTTCAAAATCATACAAAAAATAACAAGGGAAGGGTACGTGTAGAAACGGTCTACTAAACCTATAGAATTACCACTAAATCATACCCTAAATGTACGCAATATCCTAAAGATACACCAAATAATAACAATACAAAACATGAGTACCTAGAACCGCATCATAGGGTTATTTGAACCTTTTTCAATAAACTACGTAAACCTTATCTAGTTCTTGTAATATACGAATAACATAAACATACATTGAGATACCTTAAAATCATACACAGAATAACATTACGGAAAGGTTGGGTGTAGAAATGGCCTATTGAACGTATTGAATCACCAATAAATCATACCCTAAATGTACACAATATCCTACAATACTACTATGGGCACTACATACCTTTACCAAGTCACGTGACGTCATACCAATACACTAAAATATAAATTCAAATTTCGCGCCATCACCTTAATAATCAACTAAATCTCCCGCCACAACTAGGGGGCGTTACAATTCAAATTTCCCGCCAACAATATCACGTGATACGCGACGTCATCAATCTCAATCCCTTGCAATTTCCCCTCGGGCACGGTACCATCTAGAGGAACGAGATAGATAGAAAAGGGGGCAAAAATGGGGCTACGTAAAGGCAGCCTGTATACCGAATAATTCGGTATACTAGTCTAATTCTTAGGGTAAATATAACAAATTCGTGAACAACGGGATAAAACTGAGATTTTAAGGAAAACATTATTTTTTTGAAGGGAAATTTTAATTTGGGGAATAAATTAGTTACGATACAGTTAAATTAGTATTCACTGAGTACCTTATGTCTTGTCAAATTTTTGAGCTGAAATATTGGTTTACATGAAGCCGATATTGGCCGATATTATATGAAAAATATAGGCCGATATATCGGCCGACCTATACCGATAACCGATATTTGTGCATCCCTAGCAAATACTTCAGAAAAGGTTTATCTAGTCCTGGACGTGTTCATATGTACAAACTCTTGCGCAATCTATTTTGATTTCTAAAATATTATCAACGGCGTTCACAAGTGAGGTAAAACAAATGCCTTAAAGGTAATACTAAAACACAAAGCAGAGTTATAAACGTTTAATGTTTATTAGGTTATTTTTGGGATTCGGAACAAAACATAAAATCAAGAAAGGAGGCGTTTAGATTTAAAACCATCCGTTTACGACGACCTCTGGTGTATAGGCGCCCCGGTTAGGTTTTAAACACCACGTGGTAATCTCAGGCGTTGGAGTACCACCGACATTTTACTTTTTCGTCTGGCTCTAACATAGATTGCAGTTGTGGAACAGGAAAGGCTAAATTTATCTACATTTATGGTGAGTATATTCTAAAAATAATTATTGGAAAATATACCCTGTATATTGGTATAAGATTATTATATACTAAATGTAAAACTTCAATCGTGTTTAATTCAGAATAATCAAATTCTTCAGAGTGAAACAGTAAGCCTTGGTCAGAATTTAAGGGGGGGGGGGGGCTCTAACCTGTAAAACTTAACGGAGACCGAAGTATCATTAATTATGAACACTATTATTTCGTGAAACATTTTCGTCTTCTGGTCTTCAACAATAGTATAAATATCTAAAGTAATATACCAAAATAAGGAGCTCTGAGTTTCAGTTAGCCCAACTGGCTTTCGAGGAAGAATTACTAAAAGTGTTTTTGAAATCTTGGAGCTAATTCAGTTTCAATATTTAGTTAACCTTCAGTTTCGTTTAATTACAAGCAATTAAGTTTAAAATTTGATTGAATTTATATCAGTTAGCTCAAAATTTTGACTGAATTGAATCCAGTCCGCAGCAGTCGGTTAATCTTAAAGGGAGGGTGAAGTAGAAAATCAAGTGATTTTTTATCGATTTTTCTACTAATTATAAGACCAGTCTGCATAGTGAAACATTCAGGAAATACTTCCAAATGATTTTATAATTCAAAATAGGTTGAGATTTTAAGAATAATTTTAAAAAAGACCTCCAACCAGTCGCGTAACGCCCTGCCTTTTTATTAACAAATTTTCGTGGCACGTTCCGTGTCGAATGAAATTTATCACGAGATTTCATCAAATTTGCGCGCGACATAACGTGGCACGAGACATGGAGCGTGCCACGTGAATTTTGTTAATGAAAAGGCAGGGCGTTACGCGATTGGTTGGAGGTCCTTCTTTAAAATTATTCTTAAAATCTGAACCTAATTTGAATTTTAAAATCATTCGGAAGTATTTCCTGAAGGTTTCACTATGCAGACTGGTCTTATAATTAGTAGAAGAATCGATAAAAATCACTTAATTTTCTACTTCACCCTCCCTTTAATGGGATCTTAATTGTGTATAAATTTATTCATTTAATCTTAAATTGAGTGTAACTTAAGTGAGTTAATCTTAAGTTTTGTTACTCTAATATCGGTACCGACACTAAGACAGTGTTAACGGATGAGTTAATCTTCAACTTGATTAGATTTTAATGAGTTAATCTTCAACTTGATTAGATTTTAATGAGTTAATCTTCAACTTGATTAGATTTTGATGAGTTAATCTTCAACTTGATTAGATTTTGATGAGTTAATCTTCAACTTGATTAGATTTTGATTAGTTAATCTTCAACTTGATAAGATTTTGATCAGTTAATCTTCAACTTGATGAGATTTTGATCAGTTAATCTTCAACTTGATTAGATTTTGATGAGTTAATCTTCAACTTGATTTGACTGTTATCAATTAATCTTCAACTTGATTTGACTGTTATCAATTAATCTTCAACTTGATTTGACTGTTATCAATTAATCTTCAACTTGATTTGACTGTTATCAATTAATCTTTAACTTGATTTGACTGTTATCAATTAATCTTTAACTTGATTTGACTGTTATCAATTAATCTTTAACTTGATTTGACTGTTATCAATTAATCTTTAACTTGATTTGACTGTTATCAATTAATCTTTAACTTGATTTGACTGTTATCAATTAATCTTTAACTTGATTTGACTGTTATCAATTAATCTTTAACTTGATTTGACTGTTATCAATTAATCTTTAACTTGATTTGACTGTTATCAATTAATCTTTAACTTGATTTGACTGTTATCAATTAATCTTTAACTTGATTTGACTGTTATCAATTAATCTTTAACTTGATTTGACTGTTATCAATTAATCTTCAACTTGATTTGACTGTTATCAATTAATCTTCAACTTGATTTGACTGTTATCAAGATTTACTCCCATTTAACCCAAACCGTTTCTCCCAATTCCCATATCTCCCAATCCCATTTGACCCAACACTATGTCTTTTCCCCCAATTTCTTTTGTCCCAATTCAGCATAAAACATATGTTAATAAGTTCAAAGAGATTTTTTTTGTTTTATTAACAATGATATGTTTTACATATTCAGTTTAGTTTGAATTTCCATTTTATTTTCTAGATATATATTCTAGAATTTTTTCTAGATATTCAAATGGAGTTTTTCTCCCCGCATCCAGTTCCCTTTTTAGTTGTTTTATTCTTTCCTCCTGAATCTTGTATTTTCTGTTTGGTGGTTGAACAGGTTACCCCCCGTTTCACCCAATTTAAAACACCCAATTCCCAGTTCTCCTATTCCAATTAACCCAATATTGCATACCCAATAAGACTCAAATAGAGTAGAATTTGATGGTTTTATTTATTTATTTTTTCATTTCATAAGGGATACACTTACTTGAAGTGTATAACCGCTCAAACGAGGAAGAGACATCCTCCTAACCAAACCAAACCTAACCTAACATAACATAACAGTAATGTTTTGGAAAAGGCATATTATTTGAGAAGTCAATGAAGCTAAACGTCAATATTTTGGAAAAGGCGTAACATTGTTAAATGATTTATAAAATATTACTAACCTAACTTATCCAAACCAAACCTAACCTATCATAACAGTAATGTTTTGGAAAAGGCATATTATTTGAGAAGTCAATGAAGTTAAACATTAATATTTAGGAAAAGGCATATTATTTGAGAAGTCAATGAAGTTAAACATTAATATTTTGGAAAAGGCATATTATTTGAGAAGTCAATGAAGTTAAACATTAATATTTTGGAAAAGGCGTACCATAGTTAAATGATTTATAAAAC
Source organism: Phalangium opilio (assembly GCA_019434445.1). NCBI lineage: Eukaryota > Metazoa > Arthropoda > Arachnida > Opiliones > Phalangiidae > Phalangium > Phalangium opilio. Next base: position 254,882 of record JAEQBA010002956.1, read on the forward strand.
ACGAACTTTCTCGTGGATCTAGCAGAAAAATATAATACATTTAGAATAACACCTCACATTAATTGGTAGGAAAATTATTTAACCTAACCTAACCTAACCTATTCGCATTAAAAATAATCAAAGTCGTTTTGAAAGCAACCCTTTGCAGCATAAAATATTAGACGAAACCATTCGATTGGGAGAAATGAGAATTGAATAGTTTGGGATAAAAATTCCGATTGGGAAATATAAGATTGGGAGAACTGGGAATCGGAAAGTTTGGGATAAAAATGTATTTTGGGAAACACAGAATTGGGAGAAATGGGACCATACCGTTATCAATTAATATTCAACTTGATTTGACTGTTATCAATTAATCTTCAAATTGATTTGACTGTTATCAATTAATCTTCAAATTGATTATTCTCAAGTTTACGAGTTTGTCTTCTTAACTTTTCAGTCAAGGGTGCATTAGGCCTACTTGATAACGAGTTTAAAAACAATTTGGTTAATTGCCTTGTAAAAATTTGAAACAGTCGCCATAGCAGAGGATGTAATATAATTAGGGAATCACGCTGGAGCAGTTTCAGTCAAATTCACGGTTCACAAAAAAGCATTCATCGTTTGGTGGCGCTGCCAGGAATGATACTACAAAGGAAAAGTTGCAACTGTTTTCCCCTAAGATCTGGCAGATTCAAAGGTTAATAGGCCGTTTTAAGGCTTGCTAATTAGATATTAAAGAGCTCCTTGACTTCATAGATAATATGTGAAGTTTGACATCCACTCCGTAATATTATTTGTGTTCTAAATTTATCAATCATGGATCAAGTGTCTCTCAAGATTTGTCAGTATTGTGCATATTATACTAAATCTGATGAAGCTCTTTTGAAGCATATTGTGCGTTATCATAAACACCTTTACCTTCACTTGTAACTTTTGTGGGGCAGTTTTCAAAAATGCGAGTTCATATCGTAGTCATAAATTTAGAAAACATCCTGAACGTGATGAGGATATACCAATTGCACCAGCTGGTGAATTTCAACCCGCATTTGAAGAGGTTGATAGAAATTTTACTATCGATCCCAGTAAACAGCAATTTATTGAAGCGTCATATGTATTGAAGTTAAAAGAGAAACATGGACTATCAGATGACTTGATTAATGACAGCATGAATATGACGTCCGAGCTTACAACTACGTATAGTAACGAAATTATTTTAAATCATGCTGAAAAACAAGAACCTTTTAAAGGAATAGAAACTGCTTACAAAAGACAGAAATTTTTCATGTCTTCAATGAATTATGTAGCACCTTTACCAATCAAGATGGGAGATTATGATAAACCATCAGTCTCTCAACCTTCGGCGAATAAGAATAATGTTAAAACTGTATTTGGCTTTTACGTTCCGTTCCTGACTTCTGTCTAAAAACTATTATTAAGGCCTGAAATAGAAGAAATCATAGAGGAAGATTCCATTTTTGAATCGGCAAATTCTGAAATAATTTGTGACATATTTGATGGTGCGGTCATGAAAGCCAAAAGTTCCTCAAAAGAACCAACTGATCGGGAGATAAATTTGCTCTTCGCATTATACTTAGATGATCTTGAACTTGCAAATCCAATTGGTGCCCACGCGAAAAAGCACAAAGTCACAGTTTTTTATTGGCAGTTGTTAAATGTTCCGCCATATTTAAGATCCAAGTTAACTTCAATGCAACTGCTTGCAGTTGCTAAACACAAAGATGTTAAGTCATTTGGATTGAGCGCTTTACTGAAGAATTTCAACACAGATTTAAAGGAATTATTTACTGGTGTTAGCTGCAACGTAAATAGTGTCAAGAGAAAAGTGAAAGGGAAGTTAGCCTATGTCCTAGGAGATACTCTAGCTGCACAAGAAATTGGAGGTTTTAAAGAGGGTGTTGGAACTGCCTTTAAATTTTGTAGAACTTGCGAGATAACAAAGCCAGATATTAATCAGTCATTGGTATCTGAAACGTTTTCTCTTCGTGACAAGCAGGAACATAATGATAGGCTAGAGGCTTTCGAAAGCTGTTCGAAGAAAGCCAAAATTTATTGGTCTAAGCAGTATGGTGTTAATGGCAAAAGTCCACTTTCAGAAATGACAGACTTAACTTTAACGCAAGACCTTTTACATGATCCCATGCACGTGCTACTCGAGGGAGTTGTAAAGTACGAAAGTAAACTAATGCTTCACCACTTCATATACCAGATAAAACTGTTCACCCTCGCTGAGCTAAACTATTCAATTCAATCATTCAATTATAACAAAGTAGAAAAAGAGGTGAAACCATCGCTGATAGAAAAAAAACATCTGGAAAAATCGGGAGACCTAAAGCAGACTGCGTCAGCAATGAAAACTTTGCTATTACTTATGCCATTATACATAGGGTCTGAAGTACCGAAAAATAACCCACATTGGCGAAATTTTCTGCTACTTACTCAAATAACACAATTATGTCTATCTTCCATTGCAAACAAGAGCGCAATTTTAAACCTCAAATGCTTAGTCGCTGAACATAACGAAAACTTCCAAATTCTCTATCCCAACTCAAACATTACACCAAAAATGCACTATTTGGTACACTTTCCTGAACAATTAAAGAACTATGGCCCCTTGAGATTTCATTCATGTATGAGGTGGGAGAGCAAACACTCTTACTTCAAAGACAAAAGGTGGCGCTGTTTTAAATCTGTTCCTAAAACAATGGCTTTTATGCATCAGCGATGGCTTTGTCTTCAACAAGGTGATGGAAATGGTGGGAAAAATCAACATTTTCTTGGTGACGTGGATCTTGTTAATGAAGGCTACGAAATTGGTATTGAAAATGATTTAAAACGCTCATTACGTATGTTTGATGAAAATGCAGACGAGACGTTTACCATGCTTGTCAGTCCATCAATAACGGTTTACGGTCATTTGTATGAAAAAGACACAATTTTGGTGCAGAAATACACAGATGAAGCTGGACCAGCTTTTATGATTGTTATCAATACTGTTTGCATTAACCTGGTTCCATACGTTGTTTGTGTGAAAACCGTCACGCAGTACTTTGACAACCATTTGAATCGCTATATAATTAAAAGACCATCTTGCGGAGAAAAGTTTTTCATTCCAATTAAGAAACTTGCTTTTAAGTGGCCTCAAATTTGCCATTATATGGACGGCAAGTTCTTGGTACTGCTGTACAACGCCCCAAATATAGAGCTGTGTTAATCAACCACCTCATTTTCTATTGCGTGGTGTGTATAATCTCTCAATTCTCGTTGACATTTTTTTATTTCTGGAATATTGAAACATTTATGCATGATTAATTTGCCCAACACGGGCTTAATTGTAATATGTTTTTTAGATGTATATGTTTTACCATTTTTATAAATGTCACAATCTCTTTTGACACAATTATGATTACAGGTACATATTTTAAAATATATTTGAAACAAATGTCTCTTTTCAAAATTATCAATTTGAAAAGAGAAATTAAGAAGGCTATTTTTGCTCAGGATTTTGAAGATTTTATTGATCATGGTAAATTATTCCGGTAGTACCCTTCGTTTAGAAAGTTATACGGTTTGGTTATATTACTTTTCAGGATGTTCAAAATTAAACATTTTGCGAACCCCTTTTGTAAAAGTTGTCTTGGAAGGAGATGGTACCGAAATTGATGATTGGAGTGTACTCATACATTGTTGCGCTCACCAAATAATGATATTGGGTGAAGGGGAAGTGTATAGATCGTCAAATATGTCATCAATTTCTCAAGATTCTAACCTCTTACAACATCAGGTATGTTTTGTGTCCTACTCAAGAATCTTTCGGTCAATCCTATCATTGTGGTACATTTAACAAACCATATGCTTAGGCTGTTTTAGTCGAGGATCGCAACGCCGATGATTTTTCAAACGAAGAGAATATTTCCGTAATTTCTGCCAGCTCTTCAAGTGCGTTACACGAGGAATTTTCAGCTGGAGCTTCATCATCACGAGAGTTAACGGTAAGTTTTCATTTGAGAAAAAAGCCAGAGAGCCTATCTAATTATTTTATTTGAAAGCTATTTCAGTTTCAGTTTAGTATTTTTTCATAGTAATTTAATTTCAGGCGAGAGTAGAATCTCATACCTTACAAATAAAACTAACTAAATTTTCGGATTACACAGAGAAGAGACTTCAAGATAAAAAACCAATGGCTATTTTCTCGAAAATTGTTAATGACCTTGCGTACGGATTACTAGCAAAACACGAGATGAATACTAGAAAAGAGTATGAATTGGTTGTTCAAAAAATATCCTTGTATTCAAGTGGACATCGAAAGCAAAGTGCCATGGGTAAGATACATTCGAAACTGAGTTGAAAGGGCGTATAAGTACATTGATTTTGGACTGAAATATTAGTTATGTCTAACCACAGCAATTTCCATTTCTGGTTCCTTAGAAATTTTTGACAGACAAGCTGTCCGCTAGAATTCGGCACATAAGGTGGATGGAAAAATCGAAACTGAAGGATTGTGAAAGTTTTGGTGCTAATAAAAAGAAAATTAAATTGGCGAAAACTTTAGACGAAGCTTGTTTAGTAGAAATTGAGATGCCGGAAATATCGTACGATAGTGCATTATTGGAACTTACAGCGTTGTTTGAAGCATCTGAGTTAGATATTCCAAAGGTACTAAAATTAAATCGATCAACGTATACAAAGAGAAGAAAATGGATGCTCCAGAATAAAGTGGATCATAATTCGATATTGGATAAATTTCCTCAATTTAGTGATGTTCGTTTTGTGAGTAAAATTTCATTAGTGGTAGGAAAATGATTTTTTCTTTAAATAATTATGTTCTTCCTTTTAGCTGGAAGCGGAACTGAACCTTATTCTGAAGGTAGAGGATTCCAAGAAGATATTTCTTGAAAATTTTAAAAAACTGAAGGAAATTTTGGGAAATGAAATTTTGAAAAATCATTGTGATGATCTGGAGGATGAAGACAATAGTCAATTGAATAAAGATCTGGAACTTGTGATGTTTTTAGAGCGTAGCCTTACTACTACTGGTCGAGTGAAAGGTTCCCAAAAAAATTGTGGACGCAAGAAATCGAAAAAAAATCAACCCTTTTCAATTGTAAATGTCACTCAAGTATGTTCTGTAGTTTTTTCCTAATGATATATTTTAAAAAGATTCCAATAAATGATTATACTTCCAGGACGAGTTTCCAGTTTCAAACTTAATCGACGCACCGCAATTGGTCATCGTTCAAAAAAATGGCGAAAAGCAAATATTTATCCTGTTCCAAGAACAGAAGTTGAAATGTACATTTCCATTAGTTTTGGGAGAGGCTATTTTCTCTCTGTTGGCCTATTACTACGTGTTCGATCTTTCTTATCCAGGAGTCCTAAGTCAAGTTCTTGCCTTTTACCAAGAATACGTATTAAATGACTACACCCCAAAGTCAGCATTTAAAAGGTCATACAAATATTTGAATTTTGTGGAAAAGTACTCTCTAAGTGACCTGCGTAAATAATGTTATCACTGATTGTCAATTTGCACAATCGAGCTTTTCGTGAATAAAAATTAAAAACAATAGTTTGATGAAGAATAAAAATAAATTGATGAAGAATAAAAATAAATTGATGAAGAATAAAAAAAAATTGATGAAGTATAAAAAAAATTGATGAAGAATAAAAAAATTTTATGGAGCATAAAAAAAATTTGACTGGAGAATAAAAAAATTTGATGGAGAATAAATAAACAACTTGATGGAGAATAAAAAAAAATTAGATGGAGAATAAAAATAAAATTAGATGGAGAATAAAAATAAAATTGATGGAGAATAAAAAAAATATGATGGAGAATAAAAATAAAATTGATGGAGAATAAAAAAAATATGATGGAGAATAAAAATAAAATTGATGGAGAATAAAAAAAATATGATGGAGAATAAAAAAAAACTTGATGGAGAATAAAACTTTTTTTTGAAGAATAGAAACAATATTTAACTTATGGTTTTTCATTAACTTAGACCTAAATAAAGTAAACCTAAACGACTTATAAGCAAATCACGTTTAAAACATTTTCGTCTACAAATCAAAACACGTTGGATAACTATTCACCTACCTACCTATACACGTTAAATATCTATTCACTAGATACCTAAACACGTTAAGAACCTATACGTGAGTAAAACTAAACACATTTAAAAGCTATACCCCAAGAAAAATAAACGTTGCAAACCTAAACTCCTTATAAGCAAATCACGTTTAAAACATTTTCGTCTACAAATCTAAACACGTTAAATAACTATTCACCTACCTACCTATATACGTTAAATAACTATTCACCTACCTACCTATACACGTTAAATATCTATTCACTAGTTACCTAAACACTTTAGGAACCTATACGTGAGTAAAACTAAATAAATACATTTAAAAAAAATACACCAAGGGAAATAAATGTTGCAAACCTAAACATGATTAATCAAAAATTTCTTGATTAGAATCAAGACCTAAAAAGTATCGATAAGACTGAGGTTATCACTTGACTGAAGGATCAGATATTAATTTTTCTTTTTTATTGAAACTTAAAGGCATGCTTAAGAAAATACAACGTTCCATTACCGTTTTCTGTAGAAATAACTTATTTTACTGGTAATCAATTTCAAAAATGTACTTATCTCGGGTTTTCGAGCACAATTCCATTCCCCCAAAACATTTTATCATTACATTAATTTCTTTTGAGATAGTACGTGTATGACATTGAGTTTTAAAAGGTTCCCCCCTTTTGTGCCCGGCATGCTTCGCAGTGGAACATTTTAAAACAATGGCGGAAAATTCAGTAGGTACAGTAAGATTTTTACTCGTGGTTATGCTACTCCCCTATTTCTCTCTCTAGTTTCTAACAATGGTTAGAGAATATTCAGTGCCGCAGGTCGCACATGATGATATTTCAACTACAGCTTACATCAATTCTTCCTGGTCGTACTATTAGCGGGTTAAGCACTATTTTGTTCAGGACATGTCTCGGAAGGGTGCTTGTTGTAACTTTTGAAACTTTCAAAGGTTTTGGTCATGGCTAAACGGACCGCTATTTTAGTTTTCTATTGTTTTAAAGCTTATTTTGACATGTTAACTCTCAAAAGTAATTAATGTAATGATAAAATGTTTTGGGGGAATGGAATTGTGCCCGAAAACCCGAGATAAGTACATTTTTGAAATTGATTACCAGTAAAATAAGTTATTTCTACAGAAAACGGTAATGGAACGTTGTATTTTCTTAAGCATGCCTTTAAGTTTCAATAAAAAAGAAAAATTAATATCTGATCCTTCAGTCAAGTGATAACCTCAGTCTTATCGATACTTTTTAGGTCTTGATTCTAATCAAGACATTTTTGATTAATATCTGCTCCTTCAGTCTTCATTTTAATTAAGATTGTTAAGAAACTGTTTTACATTTTCAAATTCTGCACATAAGCAGAAACATATATAAAGGGGACCATAACTTTAGCTCAATCAGACATTTATTTATAATGATACTTCCAAAAAAACCTAAATCATAAAAAGTTTGCATTGTTATTATAATTAACGTAATACAATATTTTACCCCATTAAAAATTCCACAAATAGGACAAAATTGACAATTTTACACAATTTTTAAAAATTCTGCTTTATGTCCGTTTGATCTTTAGCTCAAAATTTTCATAAGCCCAATATGAAATTCAGATATCCTTAAAACTTTACAAAGGCGATCCGAGATTGTCAATTTCAAACTTTTTTGTAACATTAACTAACGTCTGTTTGATATTAAGCTTAAAACCTTCTTAAACACAATAATCAGGTCTACCCTAAACGTCCACAAAGATGATCCAAGATTGTTAATACGCCTAAAAAGTGCCCTCTTCAAAATATTTAGCAGGGGAAAAGAGATTTGCGGATTATTCAGCTATTTCATGTACATTGTTTTTCTTCTATGTAACTTGTAATCTTGTCCACTTGGAGCTGTATGGCTATTTATAGCCCTAGCTCGTCAATAATAAAACGGAGAAAAAAAAAGAGAGCGTGATCGAGTGGGCTATGCTAGTGGGTATTTGAAATCTCGTGGATTGGGACTCCGGGCATAGCCCACCCCATCACGCACTCGACAACGCAAGGCAACTCGCGCTATAGCGGATGCAGCTTGCGTTCTTTAGCAGACGACATGCTCTAGTCAATGGTCACGGACCAGTTTATTTATTCCAAGTCAGGAGGGTCGCTGGCCTAATGTCCAGTTCAAAAAAAATCCTTTATTTCCCACCCTGACTCGCGCTATAGCGCAAGCAGCTTGCGACGTGTTGCGCGTGATCGAGTAGGCTATGCTCCGGGAAAAAGAAATCTTCACTTCAGTCGGGAGTCCTGGGACTCCTAACAGGCCAAACATAGATGCATATGACAAGGAAACATTTCTCATAAGCGAGAATGGCCAACTTTGTTTTGTAAGAGACAGCCTGGCAGCCCGGTATTTGTTTACCTCTGACTGGCCAAGTCAGCTGTCAAATGTTTATTACTTCTTCTATGCGACTTAAAGTGTGTTACATATTTAACATAAACCAAAATTAATACCATTTGATTAAACAAAATAGTATTATAAACGTCTTTAAAAAAATGCAACCTCAACAAGCAGAGCTATGTTCGTAAGAGAATAGTAAGCCTCGATACCCGCGGGCAGCGCAGGGGGGGATGAATTTTTTTCCCCCATGGTTTATACCCGCGAAGGGGGGGGGACGAATTTTTGCCCCCATGCCTCCATCCCCGGAGGGGGGTTGGTGTGTCTCCCCCTCACCTCCTCCACCTGAAGGGTGGAGGTTGTTCTTGAGTGTATGCTCTCTCTTTGCGCTAAGTCCCCTTTTTTTTTATTCTGACTTTCACTTTCTCTTACCCAGCCCGATACCCGCAAGAGCGCTGTGAAGGCTGGAGAGTTTTTTTTCTCTCTCTCTCTCTGGTTCCCTGACTTTCACCGTCTCTTTCCCTTTGACCGTCTCTTTATTTTTACGCTTGCGAATGTACTAGCCTAGCGGCGCGAGAGCGCTGTGAAGGAGAGTTTTTTTTTCCTCTCTCTTTTTTTCCTCTTCTCCGTTACGCGTGCAAAGCGGGGGAATGCGTGTACAACCATAGCGGCTCGCGTTTTCTCTCCGAATAGCACTGAAATGTTATAGGAATATATCTCTCGGGTTCCTCTTCTCCGTTACGCGTGCAAAGCGGGGGAATGCCTGTACAAGCCTAGGAATTTCTATCCCAACGTTTTTTTAATTTTACACGGAATTTTAATTCCGGTAATATTTTTTTTAAAGCGGGGCATTTTTTTTTTACTTTTGCAATATGTATAAATCAAGAGGCGTTAAATATTTTATCCATGTTTTATTTTTTTACATAAAGTATTTTTTCTAGTAAAGTATTAATATTACGGATGCGTTCATTAAAATGCAATTTATCGATATAATAATAGTTAAAACGATCCTCGTAAGGTATTTTATATATTACGGTAAAAGGGCAAAAAGTAACCTTTTTTTTCACCATTGTAAGAGTCTTTTAAATTCGTCTTTTCTTGATAAGACAGATATAGTCATCTTTTCCGAAGTAACGTCTACTTCGATAGGCACATTGAGCGTCCGTTTTCCAAGAATGAAGGGGCAGTCAGGGTACAATTGTCTATGTTTATCGCGTACCGATTCCGAGGTTGTCCATACTTGAAGAGTGCCGTGGCAAAAGAAACATCTGAAGGTATGGTCCGTGTGGACTAGCGTTTGTTGCCCGAAAATGTATGGACAGTCTGGGTACAATTGTCTATGTTTATCGTTTACCGATTCCGAGTTTGTCCATACTTGAAGAGTACCATGGCAAAAGAAACATCTGAAGGTATCTCTACGGCCTAAATAAAACCCGTCTCGCGCTAGTTCGGCTGCATCAACGTAAAGCGACGGCCACGATTGGAAAGTTTTTAAACGGGCTTCTTCCGAATTCATGTCGTATTCAACATCTCGCGGTTCTTGGGGTCGCTGAAAATTTCTTGGACGTAGGTATCCAAAATTGCCTTTTGAATGACAGACTTTGGAATGCGAAACTCCATATAATCAGAGCGGGCGGTGGGTGGTACGTCGTGACCCTTGTCGTCTTCGATCGGTACGTTGTTTGTTGGAAGTCCGCGGATGAAGGGACAACTAGGAAAATGACGTTTGTGTTCTTCGTGCACAGAATCCCGAATTTTCCAATCGTTTAATATACCGTGACAAAAATAACACTCTACGGTATCGTGACCATACGTATATAAATAAAAAAATCCGTCTCTAGCTAGATCTCGGGGGTTTGTATACGGACCCTTCCAGCGATGGAAACTTTCACGTCTTTTCGCCTCGGTGTTCATACTAGTTATGAAACCCAACGATCTTTTCCGTTTGCTTATATAATTCAACATGTACAACACCCCCCTAGCGGCTAAAATAATAATTCATGCCCAGACCCGTTCGCCCTCCCCCCACACCCCTAAACTTTAACTTTAACTAAACTCAAACTATATCAAGAGCCGACCCCCACCCCACCCCCCCATACCACCAAACTAAACCTATAACAAGAACTAGAACTGCTCCCCCACCCTCTCTCTCCCCTATCAATCATGCCCAGACTTGTCAGCCAGCCAGCCCCTCAGACGTTCTTTGTATACATAGTTGTTTACGACATTCGAACCAAATGGATCCCTCCCCTAGCGGCTAAAATAATTCATGCCCAGACCCGTTCGCCCTCCCCCCGCACCAAAACTAAACTTTAACTAAACTCAAACTATATCAAGAGCCGACCCCCATCCCACCCCCCATACCACCAAACTAAACCTATAACTAGAACTGCCCCCCACCCTCTCTCTCCCCTATCAATCATGCCCAGACTTGTCAGCCAGCCACGCAGACGTTCTTTGTATACAAAGTTGTTTACGACATTCGAACCAAATGGATCCCCCCAAGATTAAAGATAATTCGGGCCCAGACCCGTTCGCCATCCCTGCTATGAGCCTCTCACCCCCCTTTACAAATGTTGTTTACGTCACTCGTCTGCAAATAACACGACCAGACATGTTCTCCCCCCTTCAGAGAATCTGTTTTCAAGCTGTAATATGTGTATGTTGAAAAAATAAAATCATTTTTCAAAGGAAAAATACATTTATTCATTTTTTTTACATGTAAATATCATTAAGGATATCTAGATTGCACGAAATATTAATTTCGGCCTTGTTAGAGTGCGCCCATAAGGCGTAAATTAAAGCCTTGTCAAAGGCGCAAGCCGTTCGGTGCTCACCGACGGGGTGAGGGTACAAGCACCGTACGGGAAGAGAAATGATGTCCGCGGTCGTGGCTTTCGGACACTTGAAGTCGTTCAAGTCGTGAACCGTTCTGTTGAGACGGTCAGAGAGAAAGGTGACTTTTTCGTCACCCTTTGAAAAGATTAGGTCGACCCCCTGTAGACCGGCGGCGAGGCAATCGTCGAGTTTGGCGTATGAGGTCAAACCGGCATTCCAGTCCAATCGGTGCAGATTACGCGAAACCCACTGGTTTTGCCGTTGTTTTGAAATCGAGACGTGTGATTTATTGTACGGCGGCGCGAATGTCCAGGAAACGGTAGCCGGCTTGGCCTCGATGGTTGTTATGGCCAATTCTTTCACGATAATGTCCGTGCTGCCATCACTACGAGTGCGTCCGTTCAGGTATTCTAATTCAATAACGGCGGACTTCATAATAATAACTAGCAGCGAGTCTGTGGGTGACTGTTTAAAACCGAGCCGGGAGTAGATATGAATCTTCTAACGACCGTAGGGCTTCTTTTATAGAGATTGGTTGACGTCATAACACCAACCGAGTCGGGATTGGATACGAGAATTCACGGGGTGTGTGTTTCTCTTATAGAGGCTGGAACGGCTGACGTCATAACACGGTCTAATACCGAGTCGGGATTGGGTAAGAGAATTCAGTGGGAGGGCGTGGTTCTCTTATAGAGGTTGGAAATGATGACGTCATTCATCCACGGATCCCTCTTAAATTTCTTGAAAAACATGTTTGTGCTTCTTCTCCTCGTTCTGTGCATAATGTATACAACGCAGTATATACCGCAAGCGGAACTGTGGGGGGCTGCAAAGCCCTCCTATTATAGTTTATTTTCGTAGAATTTTCTCTCATAAATGTTTTAATATCTTCTGTCAAGGGACCCAAACCCAAAGAATCAAAATAATAACATTGTTTATTCCCATCGATATAGAGACAAATCCAATGACTACCGTTTCCTTTGTGATTATCTAGATTTATAACAATGGAAGCCGGGTATCGAAGGATATATTTGGGTAGAACATCGCGCGGGTATACGCCCATGAAACCGCGGGTGTATCTCAAAACCCTTCTTATGGTTGAAGCGTTCATGGCGAATCTACAACGACTGTTCTATTATGATCTATGTGCATTAAACTTTGAAATTCTGAATAAACGATCAAACTCAGCGTTTCGGGTACTGGTTCTTCGAACCCGAGTTCAAGTCGCAATTGTCCTTGTCGTATAGGGTTGTAATGATTTATATCTGACGCGGTACCATCTTGAGTCAAATCAAAACAGTAAAGCGTATAACCTTTGGGATACTCCTTCATAGATATTTCGTTGCCATCGTCTTTGTAATGAGTACCAGATCCGGTAAACAGAGAATAATATGATCTAGTGTAAAGACCCTTTTTGAAATTTGGTCGCAAAGGCTTAGCGAGTACTTGTTCCGAGCCGATAATCGGATTAATATAATTCACGTTAAAGTTTTGGAAGTCGAAAGGGTTCCAACTCAATTTGCCGTTATACGAGTTATGAGTTACTAAACCCGCTGTTAATCTGTTTGGTAAAACCCCTAAATATACGTTATCTATAGTAGTTTTTGAATATTTGCCGAAATGGTAAAAACTTTCACTTCTGTCCTAGTGAATGGATATTTTGCCGTGGCTTTAGTCCAAGCCGATTCCAAAGCTAGCATTACTCGAGGGGCTACTCGCACTTTACGAATATATAAACCTGCTTCGAGTATTTCGTGTTTGTACCATACGCCACCGGGGGGAGGAGCTCCGAGCAAAACAAAGCCTGGTTTATTTCGGGTCATCCTGACTCTAAGACTAACGCCATTGGGTATGAATTTTGAAACGTTAAACATATCAGCGTGTAGGGCTCCGTACATTTCAATCTGTTTCGAACCCTTTGCTAGCTCTTTCCTAACAAGATGTCCCTGGTTTTCAGTTGCAGAAGCCATTTTCCCAGCCGTGTCTTTATGCCATAAAGAAGAAGTTAAATGAGATTTTTTCGCGTCTCCTCCATAGTTTAGCAATGTTTCTAGATAGGCTTTGAAGGCGTAGTTTCCGGTTGAAGATGAAATAGGCGTATCATTGGCGGTTACTTCTACCGTATCCCAGAGCGAATGTAAAAAATTGTTGACGGGCGCTACGTTATCTGTGTCATCGATATCGGTACCGTCCGTATGTACTATTTTAGCTCGAACATAAAGCATAGTTAGAGAGGCGTCAATATATTCTTCACCATTTCCAGGAACGTAAAATTCAATCTGAGAGTCTCCATCCAAAACCGAAATAGGTCGATAGCAAACATATTTGGCCGATTCTACCGATGTTTGAATCGGGACAGATTCGAAAAAGTCCAGCTCAGATATTGTCGCTTGAAACATGTTTAGGAGAATATATCGTGTCGTCTTGACCTGTAGGGTATACGACGGCGAACTGGCTTTATTTTCCTGGTAGCCGCTCGTTTTATACCTTTTTTACTTTGAGCCCGTTTTCGTTTCAAGGGTTTTTTACGTCTGCGACGTTTCCCCCCTCCCCATGCTGTGTTCTAATATCATCTAAAGTTTCCGTTACTCTTTCTTAGCAGCCTCTTTAATATCCTTGCCCGATACTACGTCACTGAAAATTTTGGTCCCTGTACTAACGGCTTTTCTGCCGAGGAATTTGGCACCGCTTGTAAGCAAAGGCCTAACAAACCTTGCTAAGCCTTGGAAGAACGATCCTATCCCATGTCCTTTCAAATTAGG
>JAEQBA010002957.1:0-121734 GCA_019434445.1 Phalangium opilio
CGACATCAACGCACTCTCTGGACACAAAGCGCCTATCGCAGGCGCAGAAAAGCGAGATGGAAGCATGTTACATCTAAGTGGTCTATAGAGCTGTCTCAGTTGTGACGTCAGTGCCTTGGTAAAACGTCACGGGCTTAACTTTGGCAGTGGGCGGCCATGTTTGGTACCGCTTTGGTTCTATGGGCAAATAGCATCGCTGACGTCACACTAAGGCTTCTGAGATAGCTCTATTGTATGACGTCTTTGTATTTACATACCGGATGCGCCATCCTAATAAAACATGGTGGTCAAACACCCCACTTTTGAAAAGCGTCTGTTATCAATAGAGAGCTTTCGTTTGGGGGAGGAGCTAAGATACATGGGAACGGTGAGATAATTTTACCACCATATGGGTGGGTTCATTGCATGAGGAAAGCTGAAACCCACCAATATGGCTGCTAAAACCGTGGTAGGACTTAGGAGGGTGTGACGTACTACGCAGCCAACTGAAATCTGTCTATAAGCCCCCGAACTTTTCGTTTCTCGAAGTGGTGTCTCCTTTATCATTCATAGACATTAACAATGCTGATATAGTAGTTCTTGTAGACAATTTCTAGACAGTTTGGGTAAAGGTTTATCAGTTCTATTTTGTTATTGTGAAAGAAGTATAAACCCTGATTAAATCTTAAGTCGCTAGATAAATCGCTCCTCCCCTTGGGACATTTCATTGAAATCTTTCAATTTTCTTCAGACATTAGTCTCTGTCTCGTCTCCACACATTTTAATTTCGGCTTTCAAAAATTAAAATCCCGATTTTAAAAGTGGACCCCACCCTTAAGATTTTCTTATTATCCAGATAATCGACAAATATTTAAAATCCTTAAGTAAAATAACTTAAATAGTGGCATTATATAAAGTAGATCAACCCGAGAGGTTTTCTAAGAACCAGTGAGCACTTATAAGAATGAGAGTCAAAGAGGGAAGGTAAATATAATGCATAGCCCGATGTCTCTCTCACACGCACCTACCTTGGGAAGCCAGACGTCACGTGATTCGTACTGGCCGTCAACAAACTCCTCTGATTTTTTTCCTCTGTTGCGCCGATTGAGCATGTGTGGAACTCTAATGAAAGGGGGGGCGGCTGACGGAGAATTTGGTCTCTCCGATCCTCTCTTTATACGTCCTCACTGAAAGAACGAACACCATTAGGCTTAGCTTCTTTCCCCATTGAGCTAGCTAGTCTCAATACAATTCATTTCATAACTTCGTGGTTAATCCGCTTTACCTTTTATCAATTTTAGAAAGAACCACATTAAATTGCGAAGTATTTAATGAGCAATACGTGGGGATCAATTTTTATTCATAGACATCATTTTGTGGGAAAATGTTTAAGTACACATAGTGGCGTGGGACACCCACTCTATAGCGTAATTTTTCAATGAGTCTTGTGGTGGTAAAGTGGCTGAAACAGTTACCAGTACTACTATAGTAAAGGCAGTATTACCATTTTTATCATATTAAGGTCTATGGGAATTTAACGAATAGTGCTGTGTATCTTCCATCAGATCGTAAAAAACAAGTACGTGTAATTGAAAATACGCTGGTCGCGTTCCTAAAACGTATTTATCAAAAAAGAAGACGAAGAAAAAATAACTAAAACTGATACAGAATATAGCCAGCGTGGGTAGTTAAATTTTTGATTATACGGATTTAATATAAATCAAACTTCTTTTTTCCTATTTTTTTTTTCAAGTACATATATGCCTGAGAGAATTAAATTTGGTTGGCTCTGACTTTAAACATAAAATGGATGACACGAACCAAATTATCCGTACGTCTATACAGGATGTTTCTGATAAGTCTGCCATAAATTAAAAGGTGTGTTCTTGGGGTAGATATCTAGTTTACTAAGGAGAAGTTATAAATTCGCCACATTTCTAGCTTTATCTCCAGGCCAAATGTAAGTCCGGAGTTAATCCCCGCCTCTAAATTACAACCAGAATCTCATTGGTTCTCGAAAACTCACGTCAGCGCGACGCGAATGACGAAAATTACAGTCATATTTTCCGACTGAGGAGAGGCGAAATAGCCCGGACTCCTTTTACGTCCCCCCTTGTATTTTGAAAGGGGGACGGGGGACTATGGCGCGCGAATTCTTAGGCATCTTATAACTTCTCCCTAGTAAACTAGATATCGCTTCTTGGTGAAACTGAGTGTAAAGTGTTGATAAACATCATGGGGCCTACAACATTTAGCTGTATGGTGATATGGGCTTTAAAACATTGATTTGTCCGTAAAACAAGGAAATTCTAATAACACACGTGGAGTAAACCAGAATACGCACACTTCTGCCCATTTAATAGTACACTTCTGCTGTAGATAAAGGTTCGGTAACGTTCTTAGATTGAAGACTATTGAATTGGCTGATGTGTATTACTCCACGTGTTTGACTATTTCATTGTACCTCCCCAATCAATAGTTGAGAAACCATAGCTAAGCTAAACGTTGTAGACACCCATGTTCATAGACACTTTCCACTCAGTTCGACCCTAAGAAGACCCCTTAGTTTATGGCAGACTTAGTTGCTTGTACCAGCAACCCGGACTTAAGAGTCCACAGTTAAAACCGTAATGGCTCTTACATCTGGTATTTATATAAAATACTAGAGCAAAGGCACCAGACGTTGCCCGTCAACCTTCGGCACATTTTTTATAATACCTTTGGGCCGCCATTATGGTGGTAAATCGCGCCATAGAGGCCGTGGTTAATTTCTACCCTTGTCGTCATACCCCATATCTTTCCATTGCTATTTGTAAATAGTACCAATTAAGACATTAGTGGAAATCGTGGATGGAGACACCCGATAAGGGTCTCTGTGTACATCTTTCCGAGTTTGCAGAAAAGCCAATATTTTACATCTTAACTTTTGCCGCACTCGACGGTATTTAATCTTGATTTACTAATTATTACTGTGGTTAATTCCACTTAAAAATTGAACTTAAAAATTTGACGTCAATAAAGGTATTTATTCTCTCCTGAAACTTGTTTTGTCCGCGTCGATGGAGTTCGACGTCTTTTGGTTATAAGAATTCGAGTCTACGTACTAATAACAACGTTTTGCGTTTATAATCTTTTGATATTTCCTGGTCCAACTCGAAATCAAAAAGCAACCACACACCTTGTTAAAATAACAATGCTGTAAACCAAATAAAACTAGTGTCGGGAAACTCAAATGACTATAATCTTCCAAAGTCTCCCTTTTTCAATCCGCCCGAGTTCGCGTTATCTTTTTCGCGGTATTCAAAACCAGTGATTAACTATTTCTACGATCACCCATTGGAGTAGTCGGACATTTGTCCAAAATCGAAACATCTGTAATTGACTTGTTGCGTGATTGTCTGTCTCAAACGCGAGATCGTATGCTTTCTTGGACAGTAAAGTTCATTTGCTCACCTGTAATCGTTTGAGTTTGATCGAAAAAGTGAACATTGGGTCTTAATCTGATCGAAAAAGTGGACATGGGTCTGGTTTTGGTCGAACAAAAGTGGACATCGGGTCTTAATTTGGTCGAACAAAAGTGGACATCGGGTCTTAATTTGGTCGAACAAAAGTGGACATCGGGTCTTAATTTGGTCGAACAAAAGTGGACATCGGGTCTTAATTTGGTCGAACAAAAGTGGACATCGGGTCTTAATTTGGTCGAACAAAAGTGGACATCGGGTCTTAATTTGGTCGAACAAAAGTGGACATCGGGTCTTAATTTGGTCGAACAAAAGTGGACATCGGGTCTTAATTTGGTCGAACAAAAGAGGACATCGGGTCTTAATTTGGTCGAACAAAAGCGGACATCGGGTCTTAATTTGGTCGAACAAAAGCGGACATCGGGTCTTAATTTGGTCGAACAAAAGCGGACATCGGGTCTTAATTTGGTCGAACAAAAGTGGACATCGGGTCTTAATTTGGTCGAACAAAAGTGGACATCGGGTCTTAATTTGGTCGAACAAAAGTGGACATCGGGTCTTAATTTGGTCGAACAAAAGTGGACATCGGGTCTTAATTTGGTCGAACAAAAGTGGACATCGGGTCTTAATTTGGTCGAACAAAAGTGGACATTCTTTGAAAAATAATGACAACAACAAATGTCAGACCCCTTTGCGCCGTCGTGTAATACGCCTTTCTCGTATGGCAACGTAAAAGTGGCGTGTAGCCTTGAGCTTGTTGTCTAACCTTTTATTACCGACTATTATTCCGCGCGTATAGACGCTTTTATATCTTTTGCCAAAAACTAGTCTAGGGGGCCAAAATAATTTTTTGCCAAAACAAGGACCTCATGTGGCCAGTTTTAATATTAACATATACGTTTGTAATAAAGGTATTGAGAAAACAAATAATCCAATTCCAATCATTCAGGCAGGATACGTTTCCTTCTTTCTTGATGATTTGAGATTAGATAACGTGAATTGTGATTTTAAGTTTTCTTTAACCTACCCTTTAGAAATACTTATTGAACAACATTAATCATATTTAACAATATTCACGTTTTTTCTTCTCCAACTTCCGTAATGAAAAACGTTTGCGTGGATGAAAATGAGTGATGGCAGAAGTGTATAATACTTCTCTTCGAGAGAAGTGTACAAAGCGGGGTAATTGTAACGTGATTCCCAACATAATTTTACATTTGGAGCAAGGTTACTAAACCGAATCACATACCCGATCATTACTACATTAGAGCTTAACTATTTGCCAAGGCGCATGCATGCGCTTGTGCATTTTTGTCCCACGTCAAGACAATCAAGGTTTGTGGGTTGATTGCTGGGGATTTAGTACCAAAGAGTTATAGAATTCACCCCCATTGTGCGATAGTTACCCATCTGAAGTTTGATGAGCGGGAAAGCAAACAAAAAGGATCCCTCGCCTGGGAAGAATCATGTTTCATAACTAATGTATTAAGAGAATACAGAGTGTCATCCTTCTTCTATTATCCCCTTCTGTAGATACATGAAAATATATTTTTTTTGTACAGGAGACACGTTTGTATCGAAAACAACGTGGTTACGAAACCGGTGAAGCAGGTGGAATCTTATTGCAAGCCCATATATAAATCTCATATGCATCCGTGCCAAGGAAAGGATGGAAACAAGTTCTGTACCACCTTTAGGTATTATTTTCCTTGCCAAATACTTATCATTAGCCTTAAGGATATCGACCCAAAGGGTTAAATATTTCACGCACATATACGTAGGGTCATGTACGAAAGAGCGTACAGAACGGTCTTGATGATGACAGCCCAGAAAGAGGACCAATATTCATGCTGTCCCGGATGGGCCAGACATCATCCTGGAGCCATTTCCTGCAACAAACGTAAGATCCCACGGAATAGATTGTGATTTCCAATCCAATCTGGGTACCCATGTAAAACCAGAAGTGTGATGAGACTAGAAGTGAAGGGCTCTAGCATTGATAGTAGATCCTGGCACTAGTGAACAAATTTGAGGATTTTATGCCGCTTCCCACGCGCCTACACTACTGAGAAAAAAATTGGTCGAGTTCCAAAAACATTTCCTACCCCCTTCCCCTCAACCTAAAGCGGCCGAACACGGACGCGGCTCCTTGAATCTAGTTCGGCCGTCTACCACCGCGAGCGTCTCACGTTTTGGAGGGAAAATTCAGAAACCGCCACTAGAGGACCAACCGTTCTTGTGTTATCAAGAATATTCACTTTCGCCGAGTGAAGAATTTGGTTAGCTCAGTACTTCTAGTCTCATCTCACTTCTGGTAAAACTTAAGAATGTTCAAAGATAGAATTGGGCTGTATACAAGGTGTTTCTGATGGGTCTGCGATACACTAAATGGTGGGTGGGTAAAACTGAGTGAAAGTGCTAAAACACCTGGGGTCTTCAACATTTAATTAAGGAGATATGGGCTCCCAAACATTGCACCTAAAACAAGGAAATGATAAATGTTGGTTCCCAGATTGAATACAAATTCGTAATAAATTTATTTATTCAAAGTGAAAGTGACTTACGAATAACATTATATTTTGATTGTTTACTTTCGAAGCTGTTTGTACTCAAGAATGTCGAAACGGAGGTACTTGCACTAAACCGGACCACTGTCTTTGCGCTCCAGGGTGGAGTGGGAAAACTTGCGAAAATGGTAAGTTTTCCCAGCTGCTTTAGTTGTCGTTTCAAATTCATTTTGGGGTTTATTCAATCCAATAAAGATGTGGACGAATGCAAACACGAGAAAAACAACAAATGCGAACAAAAGTGCGTCAACACGCACGGCTCCTACCGTTGCGAATGCTTTGACGAGTTCCTATTGCTTGATGATGGCAGAACCTGCAAAAGTATATCTAAGCCAAAATCTGGCCGTTATTACTTAATCAATTAATGTTCCCTAATTTACAGTTAATATTAATAGTATTCCTGAGATGGTTGAGTTCATGAAAGGTTACGAAGAGCTCAGCCAAAAGGTCGAAGCCTTGGATAAGGTCAGTATTCATTTTCATGTCTTTATTGGGATAAAAGGGTCGGGAGCTGTTCAAGTATTATTCAACTATTGGCAAGAACCCAATTGAGGCCTGAGAACGTTGAATGAAAGAATTTGAATGTAGTGCCTTGATCTCTTTTTATTTTCCCCAATATTCCCTGTATGGCTATTCATACGGTCTCAATTGTTAAACGAATTCGTGCAATTGGACATGGACAGAAGAAAATGATTCTAAGTTAGGCTGACCGCTATTAAAACTTCACCATAGTTATATAACCATGATTAAAGGCTTAGCATTAACCCTTCAATTATTAGTAGTACAATTGTCCCAATTGTAATTAATTAAAGAAACAAGGTCCAGAGAACGTTGTGTCAGTGTCACCAATTCCGAGTGATCTAGTCCAGAAAGTCGAGGACTTAACCCGAATAGTCAGTAATTTGAAAGACGAAGTTGACCGAAAATTCAAGGAGCTTGCAACTACAACGACACCACCCCCTACAACAACGAGTACTACTACGACCACCACACCAGCTCCGACCACCACCACAACTACTACCACTACAGAACCGCCCACAACGACGACTACCACAACATCAACAACGACTACTACTACGACGCCACCTCCCACTACAGTTGCCACACCATCAACGACTCCTATAGACGTCAAAGCAATTTTTGATGAGAATTTCAAAGCAGCTTCTGATCGTATAGAGTCCCTTAGTGCTCAAATATCGATGTTGGAAGAAAGGCTGGAATACTGTAAGTTATTTTCGCCTGTTTTATATAATTTTAAGACGGAATATCCGGAATGTGGACCCAAAGACTTTAGATTAGACTTCAAAGTTTCTTGAAAGTCCACCAAACTTGAGCCATTTCTAATGTCTTTGTTGTCCAAATACGGGATGTTCCGATTTTAGAAAACAAGGGGGTCAAACCTTGAAGGAGAGAGGGATGGAGTGGTATCCCCATACCTATATCGTTGCCCCTGTACCCCACCTTAGGAACAGCACCAAAGTACTCCCAGAATCCTTAGCGTTTAGGTAGGGTCGTACAATACACTCCATCTACACTTATTTCTCCCTGGTCAAACCTACCAGATTAGTATTTTCAGTCCGATTTTTATAACTGGTCTATTTGATTTTGTTCAAAAGAAATTGAAATTAAATCTTTAATTGTTATCATTTGTATTTAGGTTCATGCAACAGTGGTAAAGACTACAGTTACGCTGGTCTATCGTAAGGAATAGATATATTTAGGTCAGATCTAATTTTAGCACCATTTTAATAAACAAATTGAGAACAATTTCTTCGTGGAACAAAAAACAATATATATGCGGAGATTAATTTATACATATTATATATATATATTTTAATTAACGGTGGAATTCTTACTTTTTTTTAAATTTCGTTTGATGCGGAACGCACGCACGAACCCTGTGATAAGTTGTTGCATTCTTGGAAAGTGCATTCCTCGAAAGAAGTAATGGATAAAATTTGCGTATTCTGTAATTGCAGCCCATTATTAAATATCAGCTTCATGCGCGTATAACATCGTCTAACCCAACCCAATTAAGGAACCCCGTTAGGTATTTAAGACCAAGAAGTGATATCTAGTTTATTAGTATGCCTTAGTATTCGCGCGCCATAGTCCCAGTCCCCCTTTTAAAATACAAGGGGGGACGTAAAAGGAGCCCGGGCTATTTCGCCTCTCCTCAGTCGGAAAATTCGTAATTTTCGTCGTTCGCGTCGCGCTGGCGTGAGTTTTCAAGAACCAATGAGATGCTGGTTGTAATTAAGAGGCGGGGTTAACTCCGAACCTACGTTTGGACTGGAGATAAGTGGCGAATATCTACCTTCTACCTAGTAAACTAGATATCACTTCTTGTTAAGGTATTTTTTAGAATGCTGCGTGAATTTTTTTGTTTTAGTTTTTTTATAAAATCGTCAACAAATTAAAGACTGCGCTTATTTTGGAAATACGCGCCTAAATTTTAATTAACGCGCTTCAACTGAGAGGATAATTGTTTAATGGGGTTTGAACGATAGATTGTAAATAATAATAAAGTTTAAAATTAAAATGTACGTTATATATTTAAGTTTAAGTGTAGGTTTTTTGGTAATCAACGCCCAGCCCAAACTGCTTTACCAAGGAAGCTGAAATTTCGCAAGGACACTTCAGGGTAGTAAGTACCGGAAGTATCTAATACTTCTCTTCGTGATGATTCTTCCCATAGACGAAGTTTAAGGGTTTTAGGATTACCAGGGCCGTCGAGAGGGTCAGATTCGCCGGGGCCCGTGCCTTCTAGGGGCCCGGGACGCGTGTAGGGTTGTCTTGAGAGGGACCCACGATTTGGTAAGTTTTCCCGGGCCCTGGTTGGCCCTGAGGATTAAACACGTTAGTGACGTTGCCATGAAAACTGCTGCAAGCTTTGGATCTATATTAACGACTATAAATATTAAGGACTAATGAATTTTTTACGAGCTTTATTAATTAATAATCAGGTCACTATAAATGTTTCCCACGAAAAGATTATTTCAAGCTAGAAAGTTTGACCGAAAAAAAAATGTGCAAAACGTGTTTTTAACCTTAATTTTTATTCCGAAAGGTGACAATTTTCTGGACATTAATATCTTAATGTCTCAATTTAGTATATAAATTTGTAGCTTTTTAGTGACCGTAGACTACTTTGAAAAATGCCGACACCTTAAAAATTTAAGAAACATATGCCATAAATTTTCCCATATGCGAAACAATTTTTCTTTAATATTCATTAAAGGAAACCACATGTTTCACGCCTTTTACGTGTTATTAATAATGAATTTTAATGGTAATTAGAAATTACGTAGCCAATAGCGTTTCAGTATTTAATTAAGATAGACTTGGTGTCTATGAAGTGTAATTTATCCAGTTTTTAAGCAACTAAAACTGTTTTAAGCAGTGTAATCGATCTACACGTTGTACCTTTGCCTGTACTAAAGGGATTACACGTTACAAAAGCTCAGGCTCTATAATGCTGTAAGTATCATCGCTGCACATTTCACGTGTCACTTTTATGTTTTCATTGCATCGCTACAACCATACGTTTATAAGATATGTTCCTGTTGTGTACATAAAAAAGTAGTCGAAATAGTTTTTTATGTAACAACGTAAAATAAAGAATAGGCCAAAATTTGTATATATATAGATAAGAGAATCTAGAACAGGCAGCATTCCTACGCGCGGTGTGACGACGATCAGTTCATTTCTAATGTATAAAGTTTAACGTTTAATGTAGGCATTAATAAATTGATTTTAAATTACAATTATTATGTTTGTCAATGTCGGCTCTTACTTAAGTTAACCCCACACACAAACACAAAAATTGGCGACGGACACTACGAACTTTTAAAAAACGCGCGGACGCTGACGTTAGACTTCAAGCAACTCTACTCATCGTATCCGTTACATCGGGAGCAGTTCGCACACAAACGACATGGCTTCTGGTCGACTTTTTGACCCTTTCGATGAAAACTTGGAAACTTGGACTATTTACGCCGAACGGCTGGAATTCTTTTTCCAAACTATGGGCATCACGGACGAAGCTAAGAAGAAAACACACTTACTTACTTGCGTTGGCTCTACAGTATACACGACTCTTCGAAGTATCCTGAATCCAGTCACATCACAGGATGCCGCCTGTACTTACGCGACAGTTTTGGACACATTGAAAAAGTTCTACAACCCCATTCCGACTGAAATCGCAGAGAGGGAAAAATTCTACAGCAGATCACGTCATCCCGGAGAAACCATTGCCACGTACCTCACAGAGCTACGAAAGATGAGTGAGTTTTGTAACTTTAAAGACCTGGAAACAATGATACGTGATCGGTTGATATTTGGAATAAATAACCAACAAATCTACGAGCGACTGATTACTATAAAGGACATAACCCTGGAAATAGCAACATCCACGGCAGTCGCCATGGAAACCGCTGCCCGAAACTCCAGAGAATTGAAGCAAGGCCCTAACGCCAGCTCAACAGTAGTCAACGCAATACACAACCGTAGACCCAGATCTCACGCTAAATCGTCTCAAGCAAAATCTCAAAACCCCACGTTCAATCCACCAGCAAGGAAACCGGATTATACACGTCAACGTAGCTGTATTCGTTGCAAGGACTCCAACCACATACCGTCAAGTTGTCCATACCTCAACGCTACGTGTTTAAAGTGCAACAAAAAAGGCCACATCGCCAGAGCATGCCTCGCCGAGAGAACGTTTTCCAGACAACAACGTCACCACACGAATTTGATCACCTCGGAAGAACCAATGCAATTATCGACAGAGACCGGCCAAAACCATCAGGAACACCATGGATACGAAGTCTTCCACCTGAAAACCGATGGAGCCTGCTCGAAACACGAAAAACCTCCGAAACCAACGATCATCGTATGCGAAATCAATGGCCAAACCACGCATATGGAATACGATACCGGATCCGCATATTCCATTATGCCTATGGACAAATTCAAAACCATATCTACAACGGAAGACATACAACCTTTCACGGAAAGAACGCTCATCGCCTATAACGGGGATCCTGTAACAATCCTTGGACAAACCACAGTCCACGTAAACTTTTCCGGACGATCAGCGATGCTATCACTATTAATTGCCAGTGACAACAGACCCACCATTTGCGGTCGAGCATGGATTTACTCTTCACTACGAATTGAAGACCCTGCATTTCAAGCTCTCCACGTCAACCATATTAATAGAAATAATCCTGAAGTAACGGCAATCCTGGACAAACAAAAGAAGCTATTCTCAGACACTATGGGTTGTCTGAAAGACGTCAAGGTACATCTACACACTAAAGCCGGAATCACACCCAAGTTCTACAAAGCCAGAAGCGTACCATACGCGCTGAAGGACAAGGTCAACGAGGAACTGGATAGACTGGAGAAAATGGGGATCATTGAACCAATTCCTCATTCCAACTTCGCCACACCAATAGTACCAGTACTGAAACCTAATAAAACAGTGCGAATATGCGGCGACTACAAGATCACAGCGAACCTAATGATCGATACGGAAGTTTATCCATTACCCAAGGCTGAAGATGTCTTTGCCAAAATGGCAGGATGCAAAGTTTTCGCAAGACTAGATATGCGCGACGCATACAACCAGTTAGCCCTGGATGAGGAATCAAAGAAACTGGTGGTCGTCAACACGCCGAAAGGATTATACGCCTACAACCGCCTACCTTTCGGAGTTTCATCAGCCAGCGCTATATTCCAGAAGCAAATGGAAATATTACTTGCCAAACATGATGGTGTTTGTCCATTCCAGGACGACACACTCATCGGTGGAAGAGACGACCAAGACTGCCTAAAAAGAATAGATCAAGTACTAACAACACTAGAAAACGCTAACCTACGCTTACGCAGGGACAAATGTTTGTTCATGGTACCGGAATTGGACTTTCTGGGCTACAGACTTGATCAACACGGACTTCACCCACAAGAGGAAAAATTGAAGGCCATAATGGAAGCGCCGTCCCCAAAGAACGTCGACGAACTACGCTCGTTCCTGGGATTATTCAATTATTACTCGAAGTTCATACCGAATAATTCGACGCTGTTATCACCATTGTACCACCTTCTGAAGAAATCCGTAGCATGGACTTGGGGAGAAGATCAAGAAAGAGTGATGAAGACAGCCAAGCTCGCTCTTAAGAACTCCAATGTACTAACGCATTTTGACACAACAAAGGACGTTCTACTCGCCTGCGACGCGTCACCTGTTGGAATCGGAGCGGTTATATCGCACATAATCGACGGCGTAGAGAGACCGATTGCTTTTTCATCGAGAACCCTCACCACGGCGGAAAAGAAATATCCCCAGATAGAAAAAGAAGCCCTCGCACTAGTCTATGGAGTGTCCAAATTCAGAGATTATCTACTCGGACGGACATTTACTCTTCACACGGATCATCAACCATTAGTATCAATCTTATCAGAAAAAAAACCTATATCACCGATGGCCGCCTCCAGACTCCAACGATGGGCACTTCTCTTATCATCACACAATTACAAGATCGTATACAAGAAAGGGATATTGAACTCGAACGCCGACGCCATCAGTCGTTTACCATTGATAACCGACGATTTCACTACATATCAACCTCAAGAATACGTGCTACTACTTGAAGATTTGAACAACCAACCAATTACCACCACTACGATGATGAAAGCAACATCTCAAGACCCGACTCTACAGACAGTCATGGGATATTTACTCCATGGATGGCCGTCGAAATCAGAAATTGAGCCCGAATTAACGCCCTTTTTCAAGAAAAGAGACGAACTATCCATTGCGCACGATATAGTCATAACTGGATCAAGAGCCGTTGTACCAAAAAGTTTGCAGCCTGCAATATTGCAAGAACTTCACACGACACATGACGGCATCGTTCGTATGAAAAACAAAGCCCGCACAACCGTGTGGTGGCCAAAAATCGACCAGCAAATTGAAGAAATGGCAAGGAATTGCAAAACGTGTAACGAAAACGCAGCCATGCCACCACGAAACTACAATCCTTGGCCAATCACCAATCAAGCTTGGGAAAGAACTCATATTGACTATGCCGGTCCTCTTGACGGAAAATACTTATTCATCATAGTCGACGCATACACCAAATGGATCGAAGTCTACATAAGGGATAACACATCATCTGAATCTTCAATCACAGCACTAAGAGACCACGTTGCTAGATACGGGATAATGAAGACATTGGTCAGCGACAACGCCACGTCTTTCACAAGCGAACAGTTCAAATTATTCACGTCTCAAAATGGAATAAAACATCTTACGATCGCACCATACCATCCAGCTTCAAATGGACAAGCGGAGAGGAGCGTCAGAATAATCAAAACGTCACTTAAAAAGAACCCCGGACTAACAACTGAAGAAATCAACGTCTTAAATCATGGCTTCGACACTTACAGAAAAGGAACCCTAGCACAACGTTTGGCACGAATCCTAATCAACTATAGACGCACTCCACTGAATTCTGGAAAGTCACCGTCTGAACTACTTTTCGGGAGGAATATCACAACAAGACTAGACCTACTTCATCCGAAAAATTTATCTGCACAAGAAGTTCAGACGTCACATGAAAAGCAACCGCACCATCGATCGTTCGATATAGGAGATGCAGTCTATGCCAACGTTTACAATCAATCAAGAAAAACCACATGGCTTCCAGCACTAGTTACTAAACGACTGGGCAATACGATGTATGAGGTCAACTCTGAAAACGGGACATTGCGAAAGCACTCAAATCAGCTACGAGGACGTTCATCGAACAGCGATAGACCGGAGACTGATCCTGAGCCTGAACCATACAGCTATCCTTTAGATTTTCCGGAACCTACAATCAACGAATCAGGAGGCACGACCCAAAGGCAAACCGCTGAACAAGTCATCCTCGAGTCGACTGATCAAACCATACAGCCGGAACCTTCTACCTCCAGCGTCATTCCAATTCCTGCTGAAGCGACGTCCAAAGCCAAATCTAAATCATCGACCTCAGCTCCCTCAGCACTTGCCGGACCTATCTTTACCAACGATAACGACATTCAAGGAAATCACTCCGCTCAAGTCAGACGAACTTCCGGACGACGAATTAAACCACCCGATAGATTAGGTCTTTAAAAAAGGGGATATTGTTGTGTACATAAAAAAGTAGTCGAAATAGTTTTTTATGTAACAACGTAAAATAAAGAATAGGCCAAAATTTGTATATATATAGATAAGAGAATCTAGAACAGGCAGCATTCCTACGCGCGGTGTGACGACGATCAGTTCATTTCTAATGTATAAAGTTTAACGTTTAATGTAGGCATTAATAAATTGATTTTAAATTACAATTATTATGTTTGTCAATGTCGGCTCTTACTTAAGTTAACCCCACACACAAACACAAAAGTTCCATAAGTATGACACTACCTATACTACTTCGTAATGCTAGAGACTTGCAGCTCGAGCTATAGTTCGAGAATGACAAGCGAGAATTGACTACACTTTGTTAACTTTGCAGTCCATCTAATCCTGTTTAGTCTGTACTAAGCAGCCTTCGACAGCGCCTCACCAGGGGTCGCTTTACGAAAATCTATGACCTACGTCACTTCATGACAAGCTCTCAGTAACCAGTGACAAACTTATGGAACATATATCTTATGAACTTATGCTACAATATAAGTGTGACGCTGGTTACTGAACCTATAGTCATGGAATAGGTTCTTGTAGACGCCTGGAGAATATCATGACAACCATGACGCACATGAGGTATGTTCCTTATGGTGGACACTGGTTGAGCAATTTAGTCATGAAATGACGTTGGTGAGACCCGTATATTCTCGTAATCCGACGCTATGACGCCTGGTGAGGCACTGTCAAAAAGTCTTAGTGCCAACCTAATAGTTAGATGAACTTCAAAACCGCCTGTACTCAGTTCTGGGATTCTCGCGTCGTTCTCGAGAATTCTACAGGGCCGGTAGGCCCTTGTAGATATGACTTGATACTCTTTTGTAACGTTAAAGCAAAATTCACATGCTTTTACCATTTTTCCTATGGAGATTAACATGGGGTTTTTCGTGATATTTAGCCACCTCTAACTGAAAAACTAGAGCGAAGTTACTTTTCGGAATACTCTTAATTTAACAATTATGTATTCAAGGTGTGCTATCGGCTAGTTTAATTTAAATCAATTAACTCTAAGTATGTTAATTTTAGTTAATTCTGAAAGTACGTCAAAATTACTTTTGAGTCAGACTATCTAGCAGTAGACGCTGACAGATTACTTTACTATTTCATCCGAGCTTGAGCACCTTTATATGTATTTTCTAATTAACTGTAGCACCCTTAATAAGAAATAGGTCGTTATCAGGTCGAATTTTCGTCTAGAAAAGTAATTCAGGTAAATAATTACAGTTAACAGAGGTTTTTATATCATTTAAAGTAAGTTTTTGAACGTTCTTTACGGCCAAGGCTTAAGTTGTATTTTAGTTTGTCTATGTAATATAGTATTTATATAGTCTTTCCCCTTTCAAGATAAAAAAAGCTCATTTCCAGCTCTGTATTCCAAAAATACGCAGTCTGCTTCGTTTCCTGCTACAAACAAATATATGAGGACTGAGGTATACAGGGTTTCATTATTTGTTAATCTCACCAAAATGCTACTAATTGTGAAGGTGTGTGATATATTTCCTTAAACTAAACCAATGTAGAGGAATTTCCATGTTTACATCAGCACAGATTCTCTCAACGTAACCACGTTGGAAACGGAGAGTTACGTATGAGGTATACTGGGTTTCATTATTTGTTAATGGTTTAGAAATCAACGGTAGTGTTTTCACCCTGTGAAGAATTCAACTTCAAAATATTACAGGAAAGATCACAAAATGTTCAATGTGTTTTCCTACGGCAGTTAAAAGAGTGGTGTATAGGTTACTGGTTAGCGCAGTTCACTCAACATTCTCATTTGAGGACAGGTATACGCGGTTTCATTATTTGTTAATCTCACTAAAATGCTACTAATTGTGAAGGTGTGTGATATAATTCCTTAAAACTAAACCAATGTAGAGGACCAGATTATTCGTTAAAACAATTTTGGTCCTATTGAATCAGTTATACTGTGATGTTACGTTATCATTTTATAAACTATTTGTTACCAACAGTGGATTGTTTAATTCATAAGTAACAGTGGTGCTGGTTAATCCAGGAGGACAGTGTCGTTATATAATTTAATTAGTCAAATAATTTTCATGTTTACATCACAGATTCTCTCAACGTAACCACGTTAGAAACGGAGGGTTACGTTGTTTGCTATTTCCACAGTCCACGTTGCCGTTTGTTTATTGGTTTAAATTGCTATGAATTGTATAGGTATTTGATTTAATTACTGGTATTCAAGCTAAACTATAGAATAACATCATTCATTAACATATTGTATAGATAATCTTTACCACAAACCTAGCACAGGATATGATAAAAATTTAACGCAATGTGTTGGAAATAATAAAAAACTCCTCTAAACATTAGAGTTAAGGTGAATTATTTATTAAAAGTCATTTTATAAGCTTAATGAGCACTGACGACAAGTTAATTTCAACGTAATTAAGTGTAATTAACGTGAAATTAAACCCCGAATGTACATTTTTTTTGGATGAAAACTCAGATAACTCTTAAATGATGTCCTTGATTAAGATTGTATCTAACCAAGCCGTTGGTAAAGCCCCATGTTTTCTCTTTCACACTTAAGCTAATTTAAATTATCTCGAAAGCACCTTAATAGGCGCGAAATTCAAAAGTTTAGGGTAAAATAAGAATCGAAAACTCCACTAAAAATTGCAATTAAGGTGAAGTATACATTTAAACTCATTTTATAGCCTAAATGTACACTGCCAAAACACAATCCTACGTTAATTTTAACTCAATTAAATATAATTAACGTGAAATTAAACCAAAATATACATTTTTGGATAAAAGCTCAAATAACTTTTAAATAAACTGTTTAAACTACCCAAAAGTTTAGGGTACCATAATGATGAATATATGGCAAAAATATTAAACTGCACTAAACATTGCAAATAGGGTTAAAAATTCAAATAAATTTTAAGCTTAATCCACTCTCACGAACCACGCTCAAATTAAGATTAAAACATCACAAGTTTTTCGTACAGCCACAGTAGTTTCCTATTTCACTTTCAAATTAATCTAAATGATCATTAAAATACATCAAAAGCGCATACATTAAAATTTTAGGGTAATTGCAATTTAAGTTAATATTTTATTGAAACTTTTATTATAAAATAAATCCACACAAGATAAACAAGATAAGCCGTTAAATTAAACTCAATCAAGTATAATTAACCTAAGAAAAACATTAACATGTACAAAAATGGGCCAAGCCTCGCTTCGTGCCCTCTCCGCCCTAAAAAGTTCTGAGATCCCATGTAGAGCCAAGTCTGCCTTTTGTTCTCATTCAATCGCCAATTGAACAATTATGTTATAAATTAAGTCCTTTTCCTAATTAATAACCAATCTTCTTTGACTCTATCATTATTATACATCTTTGTTCGTATCAAAAATATCGTGACTTGGCAATCGCAAGTAAGTAATATTAAAAGGAAGTCGAAGGGATATTCACTAAATCGTTTATGGTCGAGGGGATATGTACAAGTTTATAAGATGAGTCATGCACAACCCTATGTACAAATTATATGGTGAGTTATGCATAACCCTATTTACAAGTTTATAAGGCGAGTTATGCATAACCTTATGTACACCTGCGCTTGCCAAGTCACGATATTTTTGATACGAACAAAGATGTATAATAATGATAGAGTCAAAGAATATTGGTTATTAATTAGGAAAAGTACTTAATTTATAACATAATTGTTCAATTGGCGATTGAATGAGACCAAAAGGCAGACTTGGCTCTACATGGGATTTCAGAACTTTTACGGCGGAGAGGGCACGAAGCGAGGCTTGGCCCATTTTTGTACATGTTAATGTTTTTCTTAGGATCTCACTTCTTTTTGTAGACCCTCTCGTTATACTTCGGTAGTTATATTAAAACAAGACCCTCTCTTGGTACTTCGTTTGCCAATATAATCGCTAACGTTTGTCCATATTTACGCTGAATTACCCCTTTCGACCCGCAGAGAATATGCAATAAAGATTGTACGCGATATCCTAATAAAAGAATGTAGCATCAGTTACGACACATTTCTATTAAACTACTACTCCTATTAACTTTCGGTTAACTTTGGACCATTACGTCCTTTCATCAAGAACACACACTATTTCTGTTGAAAAGACGGCAGCGCCATCTAGTTTTAAAATAAAGAACTAAAGAACAATTTTATAAAAAATTCGGGATGTTTTAATTTTTCTGTGCTTTATAAAATAAATGAAAACTAAATCCTGAATTTTAAGTTTCTATCTCCTCTAGAAGTACCTTAGAATTTTGATGATCGGTGAGTGAGTGAGTGAGTGACAAAATAAGGTAAATTTCACCTGCGATATTTCGAAAAGCATATAGGGTAGGAACTTGAAATTTGGAAACAATAGCTAGGATTGACAGTCCTCGCGGCAAGCAAAATTTCAGACTTTCACCTATACCCATCACGAAGTTACAGTGGGCTTAAAAGTGCCACGAGTTGCTTCGAGAAAAGGATGTCAGTGCTCGACTTGGCTGGGAGCACGGCAGTGCTCCCAGAATGTGAAAGATTCGTGTTTTGGGTAAATTCATGGATACCTTATAATTAAACTAACAAATCTTTCACCCAGCCTCCATTTTCCTGTTTAATTCTTACGATTAATTAAATTGTCATTTAAAAGCTTTTTTCCCCATTTTGAAAAGAGAGCCATTGAAAAGGCGTGATATTTAAAAGTTTTGGGGCAAAGTAGTGATTGTTCTGCAAGAGTCAAACAGTCACTCCTCTAAAGTTTGCAGAATTTCTTGTTCAAACTCGTATAATAAACTGAAATAACACTAGTAAAAGAAGATAAGCCGTTAATTTCAACTTAATGATCATATTTAATTAAAATTAATCGAAAACAACAGGTTTTTTTTGGGTAACTATAGATAACCCTTAACTGAAATAACAAAATAAGATTAAACTACGCCAGTTGTTCTTTCAGCCTAAATGTTTTCCTATTTAACACTAAAATTAATTACATTATCACTATAATGCATTAATAGGCTCCAAACACAAAATTTTAGGGTAAGGAATGTGTCAAAATGAAACTTTTCCATTTAAATTTTAATATATCATTAGCATAGTTCGCCAAATCACCAGCAACAATTTAATCTGGCAACATTCAATGTAATAATGTTGCCAATAAAACAAGGGCGTCTAGCCCATAACTAAGCCATATCACTAGCCATCTCTCGCTATCCCTAATTCAATAAATTTTCTTCTACTGAAATACCACCTAGCATACCAGTCAAGTGGGGGGAGCAACAGAAAATTTTAAAGCACAGTCTTACGATAAGTCTTGGAATTTGGGCCTCAAATTACAACCTCTAATCGAATCCGTTTGGTACACATCAACGTCAACGTAAATGTTCAATGTGATTACCATTGTGGTGCAGGCACTCTTCATCTGTCCATGTCTTTCAATTACTTTACAAGCAACGAACTCATGACGCAGGAAGTCCAAGTAAATGCCTTCAGAGATTTTCTTATCAAGAAAAAGGGTCCGATAATTTGGTTTCCAAGAATGCCCTCCCAAAAATGCACGTTATGAAGGTTTAAGGTACCATCCTTAAATAGCCTCGTCAGAGAACAGTACCTTTCTAAAAATAATGGATCGGCTTCAATTAGTTCACGCAAAGGTTTTGCCGTTTTGGGTAATCCTCGTAAACATCATGTTCAATTTTCCCTGGTTTGAATACACTGGCATTTTGCTAAAAGACGAGACTAACTAATTAAATTCGGTCCTAACTGCTACGTAACGACGATTAGTTTTCACTACGGCCTTTTTTCTCGGTTCCTCAGACAACTCGGACCTTCTGCTTCAAAGTCATTCCCAAAGAAACCTTTATGTTTTCTTTATTTTGTTCATAGTTTAAGGTTAGGGGGCCGACCTTTATTACAATGGTTTCTTTTTTCGGTATTTGTGCCTTTTTAACAGGCGTATTGTTAAAATTGTAACACTACAGAAATTGTATTTCAAATGGGACCGGCAATACCGCAACGCTGAGCCGAAAAACTGGATGGTAATTGTTTGGACCTATAGGGTCAGGACATTGGAGGACCAAACATACCGTGGTGTCACGTGTCGAATGTTAAAGCGACCTTCACCACTATACATACTATGACCTGCTGCTCAAGCTGACAATCTTTGAAAACTCAACTTTGAGGAACTTCCGGTCTTTTTAGATATAAAGGGGCTTTCAGTGTCGCTAAGTAGTAGAATTACAGTAGTTGGTCTCGTTTCCTAGCAAAATGCCAACTTATTCTAACCAGGAAAAATTGGGCAGCAAGTTTATTTTGGGTGAAGGTCGCGGTAACATTCAACCATAGAGAATTTTACACATGTGTAAAATTCTCTCTGGTTCAACTAAAGGTAGTGCTTTATGCCGAACGGTCTCCACACCGACATTTGGGTGCGAGGACTTTCGTCATTTCGATAGTGCAAGATCGTGAACGTAGAAGAGACTGTATAGTCTGTAATGAGGATACAGACTTTGACATCGTAGAAAGTTTTGAAGCCAATCTCATGCTTGTAGTAGAGCGGTGGAACAAGAAGTTGCACTAAGCCATTCTACTGTTCGTGCCAGTTTACAAGGGCATTACTACAGGCATAATCATATCCCCCTACATCAAGCCTTAACGGACGAGAAGTACCTAAGACGGCAATACCATTAGTCTTGCCATGCGTCATGAGTTTAGTGGTTGCAAATGTAATGCAAGACACGGACAGTCATCTGGAAGAGTGCCTCAACCACAATGGTAGACACTTCGAATATTTACGTTGAGTTGTTTACTAAACAGTTTAGAGGTTGCAATTTGAGGCCCAGGTTCTAAGACTAATCGTAGGACTGTGCTTTAAAATATTTTGTTGCATTCACGCATATTCTCCTGTATTCTTTGTGTATCTTGCCACTCGTTGTCACTTAAATACAATAAAACATGAATTCTAAACATTTATTTACACCCTGTATAATTTAGCACGACATCACCCGTTGGCAGTATTGGGGGTTGTACATAAAGGAAGCTGTTGGTCTGATCTCGACAACACTGTATATGTATACAGTGTACGAAACAAATATTTTTCTTCCATATTTCAAATACCGTCGTTTTTAAACTTTTCATAAATAAAGTACAACACAATATGCTTATATAGACATCGTCTTCAAGCTCTTCTACTCATGATGCATTTCCTCAAAAATTCTCATTGATATATGTTTAGAGTGTACACAACAAATAAAAAAATTTATTCTACATTTCAAATACTGTCATTTTTGAACTAACTTCATATATAAAGTACAACATTATATGCTTTTCGAAAACTATGTTATTGGATATGAGTTCATATAATTAACTATACTTAAGTACTTCTTTAAGCTATTAGAAATAGATCAACCCCAAATGTATGTCGGTACAAAAAACATGAAATTATTCAAATTTTAATTACATTAAGACTGAAGGGACAGATATTATAAAAAAACGTCTTGGTTTGGACCAAGGCCGAAAAAACAAACGATATGTCTGAGGTTTATCAGTTGACTGAAGTTTCAGATATTGCAATTTCTTTTTAAATTACTTTTATTCCTTTAATCCTTAATCAATATTTAATTCAATCAACTTATTTTTACTGTTAATCGATCTATTCCCTCTAAATTAATTTCAAAAATTACATATCTACGCTTTTTCAAGAATAATTCCATTTTCCGAAAACATTTTATCATGAAATTAATTATTTTGAAGGGATTTCGTGTCGATGATTACTAAGTTGGAAGCACAGTTTTAATTCTTGTTGCCTTGACAAATTTTCAAGTTTGCACCAAAAAAGTTTAAATCTGTTGTAAGTTGCTGGGAAGACTGATGTCAAGAAATTATGATAAAGAATTTATTTTGCTCAAACTAATTTATAAACTTATGTTGTCTACTTAAGACAAAGCAACAACCTCGGTCCTGTCTTGTTTCTTTTAGTAGGTAGCTCTCCTTTTATGCACTGGAAAAATATGATATCGGTGTAAATATAACCAAAGGAAAGGGTAAAGTTTACATAAAAAGAAATACTTCTCAGTTCCGATGACTTGTTATTTCCTGAGGAAATAAAATGGTTGAACACATCATACCTTACCAGAACTGCCATGGACCGATCGTACACAAATTACATAAGGAGAAACTAAAACACTGGGGCGATGCCGCCATTGGGGTCTTCTCCCTCTCGCCTAGAAGCACCGCTAGAGGCAGTGCGAGTTGACTTTCCTCCCGCCTGTAGTGAACTTTGGCACCGTCTGACGATGGCCCTTGGTGCAAGGAAGAATACCCCAATGGTCTCCTCGCCCCTGTGTGTTTTCGGAAATGGTCTCTACGCCTGATAAAATCATTCCGCGTAATACGTAACCGGTGTACAATACAAGTAACGCCAACAATGTAGTAAGGGGTGATGACGTTCCAAATCTAGATTGAGTTATGGCCAAGAAGCTTTGAAGTTCGGAGAGGGAAACTGCAGTGCAACCTTTCCTTCATAGTCGCGACAAAAAAATGTAACATTTCGATATTCGAAGTTAAATGTATAAATTCGCGTCCCCAATATATGCATCCACTATCAAATATTTACATTTTCCTTTCGAGTTATATCAAAGATCGCTTGCTCTTTTTAGACACTTCGTATAATATTTCAAATATTCAATATTCGTCACCCAACACGTACTCCCTTCAAAATAATTAATTTCATGATAAAATGTTTTCGGAAAATGGAATTATTCTTGAAAAAGCGTAGATATGTAATTTTTGAAATTAATTTAGAGGGAATAGATCGATTAACAGTAAAAATAAGTTGATTGAATTAAATATTGATTAAGGATTAAAGGAATAAAAGTAATTTAAAAAGAAATTGCAATATCTGAAACTTCAGTCAACTGATAAACCTCAGACATATCGTTTGTTTTTTCGGCCTTGGTCCAAACCAAGACGTTTTTTTATAATAGTCTATGGCATTACCAAGTAAGCAAGTGTCACATGATTTAAGCGTGCAACCAGGAATACATTCAGCTACTAGGAATTATTGTGCCCCCGTATTTCCAACGTTAATTTCTATGCGGGTTTTGTGGGCCGGGCTTGATATAATTTTGTACTTGTAATTTTCACGCCTCTCTAACTGTAATTTCACTATTTGATAGCAAGGCGAGGTCAGGCGATAGACGAGGTAAATTTCCTTATACAAAATGATTAGTCTACCTCTTCCCACAAAATCCGCCTTGATACTCTGTGAAAATGGTTACACTGTGATTCCGAGTAGCTGTATGTATTCCTGATGCAACTTATGTATGGGGCCCTATTTCCGAAAACTACGCTGAACAATCATAAACTCTTTATTTTTCAATCTTATCTTGATTTGTTTTA
The DNA here is from genome assembly GCA_019434445.1 of Phalangium opilio. NCBI lineage: Eukaryota > Metazoa > Arthropoda > Arachnida > Opiliones > Phalangiidae > Phalangium > Phalangium opilio. Next base: position 23,609 of record JAEQBA010002957.1, read on the forward strand.
TAGGCTTCGGTATTTGTGAACTTTCAAAGACTATGTATTAATGGATTTTTCAGCATGGAAGGAATGATGGAAGTTTAATAGCGGTTTTAATTTTCGGATGATTACGCCAAATAATAGGGTTGTTGGAGGCCAATTGAAGCAATGGTGGGGGGCCTCCTATGGCTTTTAATGACGGGTATCGATAACTCGAACTCGTTCGAGAAGGTATCCGGGATTTATTTTAAGCTAAGCGCGTACAACACTTATACAGTCGAGAGAGCCTGCTAATTATTATCGAAGATGATTTATAGCGTATAGTTTTGGGGCTAAAAAATTAATTTATGTAAGCGGGGTTTTAATTTTTTTGCGAGTTTCTAACATGATCATAATATAAATTAACTAGAAGCTCAATAAACTAACGTATTTTACCAGAATTCAAACATGAAATAAAAGCCATGCGCTGAAGATACTTTTTGAGCTAAACTACTCTATACATAGTTTCCAGGATAGGAGGTTTGATACCATTTACACCAGGAGGCCAGGCTACTTGACGAACAAAGTGCAGAACTTACCAAGTAGATTGGCCTCCTGGTGTAAATGCTACTATCAATAATCCTAGTCAGAAAACTTATGTATTTTTGAATGTTAATTGAAACTCGACTAATATTTTGAATGTTAATATAAGCATAAGTTCATAAGATATGTTCCATAAGTTTGTCACTGGTTAGAAACTGGAGCTTGTCATGAAGTGACGTAGGTCATAGATTCGAGGTAAAGCGACGCCTGGTGAGGCGCTGTCAAAGGCTTAGTACAGACTAAATAGGAAGATTAACTGCAAAAAGAGTATAGTCAATTCTCGCTTGTCGTTCTCGAACTAGCTCGAGCTGTAGGAAGTATAGGTAGTGTCATACTTATCAAACACATCTTATAAACCTATGTTGAAACAAGTCTAATCTTTTGAATTTTAAATGGAAAAATTAGCCCTATTTTAAGAAATCCGTGAAAACAGACTGTCTTAAACGCGAAACTCACCATTGTCTAGGTTTATCAAGGTTGAAAAATTCAATACATAGAGAGGGGCTTAACATTTTAACAATGTGGATTTGAACCTCATTGACCCCTGGGTAATTAATTTCTGATCGGCGTAAGAAGTAAAAGGCGGTATTTTTTAGACAGCACGTGTACGTTTTTCTTGATTTATAAATAGGAAAGGCCCTGACAGATTTATAATTAAAAAAAGACTCGCTAATCCCTACTCTAATAGGCAGCTGAAGGACGCCCTCTTTCGATATATAATTAAAAAGGGGATACATTCGAGAAATAAAAAATAAAAAAAATAGAAAATCCCCAAACAAAGATAGGGTTACAAGTTAGCATATTAAACTTACCACTTCTACCAGATAAAAACATAGAGGCGACACGAGGATTCTTTATTCCACCGTTCACTCAGGACACATGCATGGGTCACGCCATAAGTTTATAAGATATGTTCCATAAGTATGACACTATCTATACTTCGTAATGCTAGAGACTTACAGCTCGAGCTAGTTCAAGAATGACGACAAGCGAGAATTGACTATGACTACACTCGGTTAGTTTTGCAGGACTTCCATCTTCCTATTTAGTCTGTACTAAGTCTTTGACTGCGCCTCACCAGGCGTCGCTAACGAGGATCTATGACGTTTCATCTACGTCACTTCATGATAAACTCTCAGTAACCAGTGACAAACTTATGGAACATATCTTATAAACTTATGGCCACGCGAAGAGAAGTGATATACAAACTCCGTAACATCTCTAAATATCAAATTTTGCAGAACCATTAGGATTCCATGCGTCGCTTCTATGTTTTCCAATGTCTACTGTTTGAGTTTTAACATCAGCAGTTTAGAAAGATTAACACTGCAGTGTCAAAATATTTCAGAGTTATACGATTCGTGCTTTTTAACCTGGAAACAAAGATGATATACAGGGTGTTTCTGAAAGGTCTGTTAGTAGTTATGAGGGGTGTTCATTGGGCTATTTCGAGTCGAAAATGTTCTATGACATTTGACCACCTGGCCACTTGTTTTCGAGTTATATTTGGAGTATTTTAAGAATGACCCCTTAATTAAATTAGCAATCATTGTCTTTCAACTTTTTTTATTAAATTTAAGGGGTCATCCGTAAAATTCTCCAATCTTAACTTGAAAACGGAAGCTTGGACGTCAAAATGCCTCGAAATCGTTCAAAGAACACTGCCCTCAATTTCTGATAGACCTTACATGCGTATCGAAGCCCTTTAAGTAATAATTTAAATCAAATAGAATATTTATAAGCTATAGTAACTCTTGTTTTTATTTCTCTCAAACTTTACAATAGAATTTTTAAACTTCTTTTTATTCGATTTTTATTTATCATAACATGGTTGGTTGTTTGGTTTGTTGGTTTTAATAACAAGAAATGTAAAAATTTATAATTCATCAATTAATAATATCACTGAGGAAGGGATAAGAAAAATATGTTAAATTTTATTTTTTAAATAGATATTTATTTTCGTTAAATTTTAATTTGTTTCAGGAAGATTTAATGATGGATAATATTTCTTGTAATTTTTTTTAACATGATATTTAAAATTAACTAATGAATCCTTTCGAGTTTTTGTGTCCCCAGGTTTCAAATATTAATTTATGGGGGCCAAACTATAATAATTTAGCTTGTTTGGACGCAATTAAAGACGTCTTTAAAATTTGAATTTCAGTCGCTCGCTTAAAGGCCGACTTCCAGCAAAAAAAGGGTTCTAGCGAACTGAAAACCGTGCATAGACTAACAATAGAGCGACCGTACCGATTTTCGAATCTCCGCAGGGGGTTGCAAAAGCTGGGAGGGGGTTCTAGGCAACTGAAAGCCGTGCTATGCGGTTCTAGCGAATAGAGTAATGACAGTTCTACTATGCAAACGTCATACCATAGAGTAGTGTCGGTAGAGGGGGGAGTAGACTGTGTATCCCTCCCTCTAGGCGCGCTTTTGTAAGAGGGGATACTGTACGCGCCTGGTAGGGGGGATGACACTGAGCTAAGAGCTAGACTAGAGTAATGTCAGTTCTAGGTATGCAAACGTCATACCCTTCTATCTCTTAGCTCAGTGTCATCCCCCCTACCAGGCGCGTACAGTATCCCCTCTTACTAAAGCGCGCCTAGAGGGAGGGATACACAGTCTACTCCCCTCTCTACCGACACTACTCTATAGAAATCCTTTTAAAATCCCCCCTCCCCCAAATGTTTGCTTTACTCTGAAGGAAATACTCTATTGCAAGGCTTTCAGTTAGCTGGAACCTTTCCAACTTTTGCAACCCCCAGCGGGGATTCAAAAATCGGCACGGTCCCTCCATTCTATTGTTAGTCTAGATGCTTGAGTTATCAGTTAGCCAGAACCACCCTATTCGCTGTAAGTCGGCCTTTAAAGAGCGTAGGTAAGTTTGGTGTTGAGTGGTTGGTAAAATGAGTTTGAAACCTGGCGATCAGCGGTGTTTATCTTTATAAAATCCCTAATGGACAAGCTACAGTTAGCTACTAAATACTAAAATCACCGCAAGATAACTAATTTAGAGCCAAAAGCTTATACTATTGTGTGAGTTTAGGTAGGACCTGCAAACTTTAATACAATTTCAAGATTTAATACTTTATTTAATGGGCTTTCATTATTTAGAACAGGGGACGTCTATAAAATGATTACATCCTATTCTATACGAGGGTGTCAAGACCACCAGTAACTAATTGAGAAGCTAGTACTAAGGGACCTAACGTAGTGCCAACATTTTGGCGGGATATAGAGAATGTCCCCGGCGTGCAAGACACCCTGCCAATAGGGTGCTTCGGGGAATAAAGGGAAGGCTGTGACGTCGACGTTTTCAACGTCTACTTGACTGGTGTTGTGCAGAAGGTGATCTTCGTGAGGGTAAAGTTGAGGGGTGGATCGTTCGGGGTACAGGCGTACGTACTTTTCACCAAAAATCTGTGTTCAAAGTTTTGTTTACTGTGATTTTTACTTTCCAATTATGACAAGACTCTTGCAAGTATAGGTAGGCCTAATTTTGACTTGGTTATGTTCAGTTCATTCCCCTGGACCGCATGTTTTCAAGTCTATATTGTTAATACTATGACCTTGTTGTCTCGATTCCATCATCCACGACACTTTGACCTTCATGTTTTACGTCTACCTCTGTGTGACTCCTTGACCTTCATGTCAAGCCTACAACCCTGACCATTTGGTATACAGTTCTTTAGCCCTACATTCGTGACCATTTGACCTACAGGTTTTTAACCCTACATTCGTGACCGTTTTACCTACAGGTTTTTAACCCTACATTCGTGACCGTTTTACCTACAGGTTTTTAACCCTACATTCGTGACCATTTGACCTACAGGTTTTTAAACCTACATTCGTGACCATTTGACCTACAGGTTTTTAACCCTACATTCGTGACCATTTGACCTACAGTTCTTTAACCCGAAATTCGTGACCATTTGACCTACAGTTCTTTAACCCGAAATTCGTGACCATTTGACCTTCAGGCTTTTAAGCCTAGCCTACACCCATTATCACTTGGCCTTTGTATCTTTAAGTCTACACTCTTGCCCAATTGACCTTCAGGTCTTAAATCCTATACCCGTGACCACTTGAACTTGATATATTTAAGCCTACACCCTTGACCTTCAATCTTTAATCCAATGCCCGTGACCACTTGACCTTGATATATTTAAGCCTACACCCTTGACCTTCAATATTTAATCCAATGCCCGTGACCACTTGACCTTGATATATTTAATCCTACTTACTTGAGCGAGACAGTTGTGCTTTGGGTCATAGTGTAAAGGGGAGACAGTCCCCCCTGGTCCGAACCAGCAATTTATGTTAACGTCATCGTTTTCACCCAGATAGCAATACTCGGGAATGTCTAAGTCCTCCATTAATTCTGGAATCTGATCTAATAGTTCGTGCTGTGCTAGGTAACCTACATTTGGCGGATTCTATGGATAATATAACGTAATAAAATATCTGCACAACATTCAAAGATCTAACTAGCTGAAACGCACCTCGTTCAGAATATACGTTTTTACAAAGTCCCCAATTGACATTAATTTTTGTGACCACGTTTCGTCGGTGTATTTTTTACCAATTTCGATAGGTACTGTCCTATACCTTGCCATATCCACAAGGTATTCCACGCTAAAAGGTCGTAAAGGGGCGTTTTTAGATGATCTATCTTAGATGACGTTCCTAAATAATTGTTTCTTAACAATACCTCCATTTTCGCGAACTGAACGCCGGCCAGTGGTCCATAACTCCCGTTAATATAACTGGCGTTTGAGGTATTTTGTATCCATTAATGAATGTCTCCAAAGAAGGTAAATGTTCAACTGGCAAAATATGGTTAATGGTTGGAAAAGGTGGCGTGTCCTTCCTAGCTTTCTTTGCCTGTGACAAAGATTAATTTAGCCACGCATGATTCGTGGAAAGGTTCAAATGGTTAGTATTTACTGGTGGTGTTAGCGGCTCATCATCTGGAATCTCTTTGGAAGCCATAAATGCCACTTTGTTTAACAGTTTGTCCAAGACAGGAGCTCCCATTAACAAGCCTGAATCACATATTTCCACAACCGACTTTCGGTGGAAATTTGATCAAATTAGCCCCCATTAAATTTACGCGTACGATTTCCTAAATACCTTGAAGTCCACTGTACTTTGACAAGAAACGTGAATAACCTTGAGGACGCTGGCGTATGAGTACAAGTACCTCCAACTCAACTGAACGTCTTTCCAATGTCCAACGTTGATGACTTGCCACGTGGCGTCGAGAACCTTTTGGATCTCTTTTCCCACGTCTTGCGTAATCAATCCCCATTCCGAGGGTTTTTCTAATTGTCCGTCAGTAGCGTAAATGCGTTGTAGAATTTGGCACGCGTTTTTGTATATGAAATAGCCGACTACGTCTTCTTGGACATTGGAAAGAATCTGGGATCTATCCGGAGGTAAGTGTTTGTGAATGAGATCCAATACCTTCCCCGCCATTTTTAGTTATCAGTGGTCTGAAAATAAATACGCGGATTCTGTCGGTTTGAATTTTGGCGCGTAAACTTGAAGGGGCTGGACATTTACCTTTTAAAATGAGCGGTAAATTCTTAAAAAAACATGTCACGAAGGGACTTTTAACCTATCATACCTAGCACAGTTTATGTTTTTTAATCGTTTTTGATCGAGTAAAAAGATTATATGGGATATATTATGAGATTTACGAGATTTTTAAATATCTAAAATACTGAAAGCTGGGCCCTATAGTTCGAGATATGGTTTAAAAATTCTACTAAATGTTTTAGGCTTAATTTCTCAATGCTTCAAACTTATAAATAAAAATAATAAACAAAATGAAAGCCTAAGCGAGAACTCATAAAAATAAATTAACATTTATTACTCGTATGCAAAAATAAAAATAATACATGCCAAAAAAAACAAATCAATAAATAACAATTTAATAAACAATGAAATAATATTGTTAACATCTAGCCCTTTCTAACTGTCATATCTAAATAATTTTTAATCCATTTTCATGACGACTTTGCCAACTCGAACTTCATCGAGACAAGTCATCGTATCAGCGACGCCTTCAAAGGAAATTGTGTGATGAATATTGGGTTGGATCACGCCATCGGAGACTTTTTCCATGATATCCATTAAAATATGAAGGTATCTTCCCTGGTGACTCGAAGACAAGGTCCAAGCGTGTTCGAAAAGGAAGCCAACGCTGGCGCATTTCATGAACAATGTTTGGGAATTGGGTGGATCCAATTGAAGGTTACATTTTGAGGTAATCCAACGGCCGCCAACAGCTAGGCACGATATTAACTCCTGCTTGGATGGTACTGGATAGCTGTAGTTATTGTCATTGGTGATAATCTTGAAATCTTCGTCGGAAAAGAGGGTGACGCCATTGTCGACAATGATGTCGACTCCCATTCCATCTGTTTCTTCCACGCACGCTGAACGTACAATACCCCCTCCACCATTATTTTTGTTGTTGCTGTTACGGACATTGGCGTGTAATGGATTCATTTTCTTGCTCAAATCAATCTTGAGTGCAATCTGATCTTCAAGACCTTTAGAGAAAGTTTACTTTAAGTGTTAACAATACGTATCGAAGACACTCAATGCCATTATGGCTCATGAGAGCAACTTCGGCAAGTTACTTCTAAACAGCTAAAACGGCTCGAAGAATAGAGTGCTGTCAGAAGCGCCGGTGTGACGTCACCCATGCTGTTTTCCCATAAAGAAAAAACGGTAACCGTCATGGCCGCCCATTGCTAAAGGCAGACTCGTGACGTTTAACCTTGGATCTGAAGTCACAACTGACAGCACTCTATAGAGAAGCGCCGGTGTGACGTCACCCATGCTGTTTTCCCATAAAGAAAAAACGGTCGGTAACCGTCATGGCCGCCCATTGCTAAAGGCAGACTCGTGACGTTTAACCTTGGATCTGACGTCACAACTGACAGCACTCTATAGAGAAGCGCCGGTGTGACGTCACCCATGCTGTTTTCCCATAAAGAAAAAACGGTAACCGTCATGGCCGCCCATTGCTAAAGGCAGACTCGTGACGTTTAACCTTGGATCTGACGTCACAACTGACAGCACTCTACTGTCAGAAGCGCCGGTGTGACGTCACCCATGCTGTTTTCCCATAAAGAAAAAACGGTAACCGTCATGGCCGCCCATTGCTAAAGGCAGACTCGTAATGTTTAACATTGGATCTGACGTCACAACTGACAGCACTCTATTGTTATAAACATCAACAAACCTTCCAAATATAACTTTTCATCTTCGGTTGAAGCTGTTGTTATAATTTTAGCTCCCCAATGATAACCCAACTGTACAGCGAGGCTCCCAAATGATGACGCTCCATCCATGACTAGAATTGTATCGCCTCCTGTCAACTTTCCAAGATAGTGTAAAGCGGTGTAGGCTTTGACTGCATCCCCAATACAACCAGCTGCATCGACAAAGGTGACATTCTCTGGTTTTTTAGTGACCTCGAACTCATGGAGAACGACAAACTCCGCGCATCCTGACTGCCCGTAATCCAATGGAATGACACCCACAACTTCATCACCGGGTTTTAGAGTGGTAACTGCAACTCCAACATCTCGTACAATTCCAGCGATATCTTGACCAACAGGATAACGGTTTAAACTGTACGCTTTGTAGAGCCTTTTCATCACTTGATCATCAACATGGGCCAATGAACAAGCTTTGACCTCTATCAATATTGAGTATTCGTCTACAACAGGTATGTCAATAATCTCGTTGAAGTAACGCATGGTCGTTTCCACGCATTCTTTAAAGACACCCCTCGAGGTTTTTATTCCCGGAGCCATGGTGTTGCTGTTTTTTTTATTCTTGATTTTCGCAAGGGGGGTGTTAGGGGTTGAGGAGGATTTGGTTGATTTGCGTTGGAGATCCAGGGCCTTTAGGCGACGAAAACTGTTTACTATAAAAGCATTTCCAATGGACTTGGAAAGGTTGAAGAGGTTTTTAATGCAGTAAATTTCGAAGAGGGGCGGGAACGGTGGTGTTTTAAAAACAGCCCACCGTGTGATGACTTTAGCTACAAGTTAAGGGGGTGTTTATTTTGATTATTTCGATTGAATCGAATCATTTGCGTTCCCGTGGGGAAACAACAATTTACTAAAAAACCGTACACCGGTAACACCACAGAAACTACGTTTCTTCGTAGCCTGGCGTTATCGTCTTTATCCCTTTCGGTATCGATCGCGATACGCGTACAAATTGCACAGACGCAGTGCGAAACCCCAATATGTTGGGTTGCCTGCGAAGCACCGAAGGACGAAGTCCCCGCCCCCCACCTCCCCGTTTCGCGACGGCCTTGATTCCCGCGTTTTTCACCCGGCTTTTTAGTCACGTGCTTAAGGAAGCCAACTTGCCAAAGGGCGTTTGACTCTTGGAGCAGGGAGTCAGGGGCGGAAATTCATTTTTTAATTTTACAGAAAGTTTCAATTTACCTTGTAAAATTACTTTTCAAGTTTGAAGTTGATATTTAAAATAATTTAACTATTATTAAGGAAGGCTAATAATTGAAATATATTTTAGAAGCTAATTAATTTTATGTCCATTTTTTTATAAGCTTATTTCTCATCCTGCACCGGCAACTCGGCATGTGTCTTTTGTTTGCCTGGCGCTTACGATTGTGACAAATTTGAATTTTTTAAGGGTTCTACCGCTTAAATTTTAATAAACTTACACCTAAATGAAAGTTTATTAGGAAAAAATATGAGTCTCTTACCTAAAAGTGCAAAATCTTTCAAAGATGATTCGTACTGGAATCAATTTTTCGAAAAAAGGGGCGCCCAAGCGTTTGAATGGTTAGGCTCTGCTTTTATACCTAAGCCTTTGCTATAGGAAACGGAGCGCGAGTGGCGCCTTCCAAGGATGAATTTAACACTTTAATTTGCACGTGTAGGTATGGAGATTATCCGGAATTGTCAGGAATACTTCATAAATATGTCAAAACAACGGATAACATTCTATCAGTTGGTTGTGGTAATTCCAAACTGAGCGAGAGTTTATATGACTTAGGTTACTATAAGAATGTCAACATTGATATAAGTAATTTGGTCATAAAACAAATGAAAGACAAACATGGAACTGACAGACCAGATCTTCAATTTCTTCAAATGGATGTCAAAAATGTAAAATATCACGAATATTCCCTTTCGCCAGAAGTTAGGCTTAGCTCGGGATTCATGGGGGGTGAGTAACGGGAAGAAATTGGTCTGTCGTCTGCTACAAAAGCCAAAAATATGTACTGTAGCGGACGACAGACCAATATCTTCCCATTACTCACCCCCATGAATCCCGAGCTAAGCCTAACTTCCGGCGAAAGGGAATAAAGGTGGATTAAATCAAATTTGAAGAAGAATTATGTTATAGATGTCATTTGAAGATGGCATTTTCAGTGTCGTTATTGACAAAGGAACTTTAGATGCACTTATGCCTGATGATTCGGAAGAATCTATAAATACAGCAAATGACATGTTTAAAGAAATAAATAGAGTTTTGCGATTTGGAGGACGATATATTTGTATTAGTTTGCTACAGAAGCATATTGTCAAACAATTACTTGAGTCGGCACCAAAATGGTGTGTACTGTACTCACACCTTCCCCCCCCCGTTGTTTTTAGTAAATTATACATAATTTTAGGGGTTGGATGGTAAGAGTCCATCGTTGCATTGAAGCAGAGAGACAAGATGATACAAAACAGTTTCATTTCCCTGTTTTTGTTATTATTTGTACAAAAATGAAGGCCATTCCTGGAATGAGGAATGTATGTCATTGTCTTATTCGCTCGTCATCCTTCCAGGAGGGACATCTGTGATTATTTACGTTTCAAAACCTAATTTGTAGGTTTTAGAGTTTGTTAAAGAAACAGATGCACCAGTCGAACGTTTAGAATCCATTAACGAACTTGAGGACTTAATTAAAAGCCTTCAACAATACTCAATTTTATGCCATCAATTATACACAAAGTATACTTTTAACGTCAAAATATCATCGAAGAAAAGATATTGAATAAATAAATAATTATTAGGAAAATGTCTGAGGATGTTCGCATTGATCTCTTCATAGCGTCAAAATCAGAGCCAAGATATACTGTCTATGTTGTAGATGGACTGTCTAAATTTGATGTTAAATATGGTGTTTTTATCGTACCTCAAGGAAGAGAAACTGAATGGCTCTTTGGAACTCCAGAAGGGAGGCAACAACTGAGAGAATCCGCTAAATGCCAGCGTCTACTTGTAGCTCATTTAAATAGAAATCACGATTATGAATCATTGGAAAATGTCAAATCCGAGCTTTCTCAGAGAGTTCTAGACTTTGCACCCGATAATCTTAAATCTTCTGATGTAAATAGTATTGTTTTAATACAATTTGTATTAATATGTGCCTTAATGTTTTGTTTTTGTTTTCTTATTAGGTTCCTATTATGTCATTGGGTGAAAATATTGGTGTTAGAAAAGTACTTCATAAAGGAACTTCTTCAACAACCGGAGATTATTTCATAGAAGATGTTGAGAATGATGGAGGAGATGTCTTCAGGAGGCTTATATTTGCTTCTAATCAGAATGTAATTCAGTCTGAAGCCAAAATGAAAGGTGTACTTCTATAATTGTTTATAAATTGTTTAATTGAAAACGTTGGGCACAGATAGTTTTCAAGTTGACAGGACAAGGCTTAATAGAGTTTGGGTGTGGGCGTGGCCGCCGCCCTTAGCACTTTTTTGACAGATCAAGGCTTACTGGGTAGGGAGGGAGTAAGGATTCTTTTTGACAGGACAAGGCCTAGTGTTAGTAGAGTCAAGTGTGGGTGTGTGATGGTGGCCAAGAACTCAAGGAGCACTTTTTGATAGGACAAGGCTTAGCGGAAGTCAGTCCGGTAACTAGGGAGGGAGTAGGGACTCTTTTTGACAGACCAAGGCTTACTGGGAGTCCGGTAACTAGGGTAGTAGGGAGGGAGTGGGGACTCTTTTGACAGACCAAGGCTTAGCAGGAGTCTGGTAACTAGGGAGATTGTAGGGACCAAAGTTGAGAAGGGAGTAGGGTCTTTTTGACAGGACAAGGCTAGTTAAAGTTCAGTCGCGTGTGTTGTGAGCACGTTTTTGACAGAACAAGGCTTAGCGGAAGACAGGTGACGGCCCAGAGTACGGACTCTTTTTGACAGACCAAGGCTTAGCCTAAGTGGGGAAAGGACTCAGTACTCAGTAGGGTCGCTTTTTGACAGAACAAGGCTTAGCGGAAGTAGGGTCGCTTTTTGACAGAACAAGGCTTAGCGGAAGTAGGGTCGCTTTTTGACAGAACAAGGCTTAGCGGAAGTAGGGTCGCCTTTTGACAGAACAAGGCTTAGCGGAAGCAGGGTCTCTTTTTGACAGAACAAGGCTTAGCGGAAGTAGGGTCGCTTTTTGACAGAACAAGGCTTAGCGGAAGTAGGGTCGCTTTTTGACAGAATAAGGCTTAGCGGAAGCAGGGTCGCTTTTTGACAGAATAAGGCTTAGCGGAAGCAGGGTCTCTTTTTGACAGAAAAAGGCTTAGCGGAAGTAGGGTCGCTTTTTGACAGAACAAGGCTTAGCGGAAGTAGGGTCGCTTTTTGACAGAACAAGGCTTAGCGGAAGTAGGGTCTCTTTTTGACAGAACAAGGCTTAGCGGAAGCAGGGTCTCTTTTTGACAGAACAAGGCTTAGCGGAAATAGGGTCTCTTTTTGACAGGACAAGGCTTAGTATAAGTTGAGTCGCATGTGAAGGTGGCCCTGAGCACGTTTTTTGACAGGCCAAGGCTTAACTGTGGTCCTGTCGCCACAGCCCTTGAGTGGTTAGCTCCCTCTAAGGCTTAACTATAATCAGTTGGGATGGTGCCATGTTCAGCACATTTAGAGCAAACATGGTTTATAAAGCCAAGTGAGCTACTGGCTTATAACCTTTACCTTTTTATTAAAATAGTCGTGAAGAAAAAGAAGAAGGCCTCAAAGTTACAAATAGACCCAAGTTACTTAGCTTGCCAACATCACATGGCAATGATAGCTGGTTTGTCAATGTTACCAGCTGAAAAACTTAAAGATAAATTAAATTTACTTATTGTTGGTCTTGGCGGAGGTAGCTTGCCATCTTATATACAATCCTACCTTGCAAATGTATGTTTCAGTTTAACTTAATTGGAGTCAATTAAATTAAGTTAACTAATTGAAAGATTTAATAGACAATTTTAGACGTAGTAGACATTGATGAAACTATAGTCACAATTGCCAAAGAATGGTTTAATTTCTCTCCTAATGAAAGAATGAGAATCCATATTGAAGATGGAATTAAATTTATCAAAAGTGCATCTGAAAATGGGTCAAAATACGAAGCAATTTTATTGGATGTTAATAATAAAGATATAACAGAAGGCCTTAGTGTCCCACCACCCGCATTTTTAGAACTGGACTTTTTGAAGTGTGTCAAACTTTGCCTGAGTCATTCTGGTATTCATTTCTTATTTTTCCTAATTATTTATGTTAAAGTGTATTATTTTTGTAACAAAATTTAATTTATTTCAGGCGTTTTAATATTGAATTTAGTTTGTTGGAGCGAAACTCTAAAGAAAAGCATTTATGATAGGCTGTTCTCCGTTTTCGGAATATTTTGGATTAAAAAGGTTCCTGAAGAAGTTAATGAAATTATTTATTGCCTTAATAATGTGGAAATGAGTCTTTCCTTAGCTAATTGTAAGGATAACATTGTTAGCATAAATAAGATGATTAGGCAACAGGTTAATAAAGATTTAATTGATGTAAATGATGCAATGAAATTAATTAAAATTGATTCGTAAATTGTTTATTTTCAATCTTATTTAATATTTTAAATTTAAGGTAAGTAATAGCGCGTGATCGAGTTGGCCATAGCCTCTGTAAAAAAAGGGGGGAGTATGCACTCCGGAATCTGGACATACAAGGGGGGGGGGTTGATCCCATGCTCAGATGCTGTCTGCGCATTCTCTGGAGTCTGGACCCAAAACGCCTAGAGCGCAGGCGCCAAAAAGTAGATGGAAGGCAGAGTTCTACCCCCGTGTCTTTCCCTCTTAGTTACATCGAGGAGGATTTATAAAAGGAGGCCTGGCTTTAGAATCACCTAGTGAGTCTGATCTCCCAGTGTAAATGGTATGAATCCTCTAAGTCTGTAAACTACGTATAGCGCCACAGCCTACTAAATCACGCAACTTCTTTGGCGTTACTCCTTCGGAAGTCCTTCAGATATTTGGCGGGTAATTCAATGGATACTGAAAGCTTTGCTGAAAGTGACATTTGGAATTTCTTTTATTGACCATAACTTCTTTTGTACAGATAAAATTCTTGAATTTAAATGTGAGATCAGACATATGTTCAAGGTACTAACTTGAGTGATTTCACTTTAGTAGTAGAAAAATAAATACGCTTGTTGGCTTGGTAAGTTGGTAGGCCTAGTTTGTTATAAAAATAAAATAGCTACAAGTGACGTCATAAGAATAATACGAATTACGTCATAATCAGAAAAGAAAAAGCTAGCTCCAAAATGGCGTTAAAGCTGCAAGTCGGGAACAGTAAGTTTGAAATTTTTTATAGTTTTATTTCCATTTTAATAATGAATTACAGCGTATTTTGAGTGTAATAAGTTGAATTATTAATATTTGGTAAAATAAGTTCGAAATGTTTGGTACAGAATTTAGATTAAACTTTGTAAAATGTTCGTCTCTTAAGCCTTGGTCTTATCAAAAACTGGGCTACGCCTACAATGATGATTATCGAATCAAAATAATAATAGAACGAAATAAATAATTTTTACTAAAATACCTAAATAGAACGTTCAGTTACACTTATTAGTTTGTAATTTACGTCTTTGTATTCACTTAATAATTTAAAGAAATTATGAATGATGTCATTCGGGCGGTTCGAAAGAAAGCGGACTGGAAAGTCCTCGTTGTTGACCAGTTGGGGATGAGAATGATTTCGGCTTGCTGCAAAATGCACGAAATCGCAGCCGAGGGCATCACTAGTAAGATTTCTAGACAAATTTCAGTTATTGGCCCAAAAATGGTCACAAATATGATACACGTATGTTTACGTTCGTTAGTTGTTGAAGATATTGGTAAGAAGCGTGAACCATTACCAAACATGGAAGCAGTATACCTTATCACACCTTCAGACAAAGTAGGATATATCTGTTGAGGTCTAAAAGCTACGAAACCTTTAATTAATTAGAAATTTGGTTTTGGTTAGTCCATTCGCTGTTTCATGTCTGATTTTGGCACACCAAATCGAACACAGTATAAATGTGCTTACTTATTTTTGACCGAAGGTGAGTTTGATGGAATGCAAGCACTTCATCTGACAGGACTTGATGATTATAAACAAATTACGATTTTTAAAATTAATTCAGCTTGCCCAGATGACCTGTTTAACGAAATGGTGAAATCACCATGTGCTAAGTTCATCAAAGCCCTAAAAGAAATCAATGTGGCCTTTCTTCCCTACGAGTCTCAGGTCTTTTCTTTAGATTATCCTGAAGCATTCCAAGCATTCTACCACCCGTCAAAAGCGGGCACTAGGATGCCTGTCATGGAAAGAATTGCCGAACAAGTTGCGACATTATGCTCCACGTTAGGAGAATATCCGTCTATAAGATATAGAGCGTCAGTCTTATTTTTTTCTATTAGAAAAGAGACATTTGGGCTGAAATATATGCAAAACTATCGCGCAATTAGAAATGCTAAATGTTATTTCTTCATAATACTACAGGGACTTTGACAGAAACGTGGAATTGGCCCAACTTATTGAAACTAAACTTAACGGATATAAAGCGGATGACCCTACAATGGGTGAAGGGCCAGAAAAAATGCGCTCTCAATTATTGATCTTGGATAGAGGATTCGACTGCGTGTCCCCTTTGCTACACGAGTTAACTTTCCAGGCAATGGCCTATGACTTACTTAACATCGAAAACGACGTGTACAAATTTGAATCGGCCTGCGGCAATGATGTTCGCGAAAAAGAAGTTCTCTTGGACGAAAATGATGATCTGTGGGCCGAATTAAGACATCAACACATCGCCGTCGTTTCTCAGTAAAGAATTAAATAAAATTAATTAGCCTTATTCCTGATCAGCGCCACCTACCCATAGCGGCGACTTTGAGAACTACTGTAAGCGGCAAGCCAATCAGATGTCTCTAAAATCTGGTGACGTCACTGACAGGCACTCTCGGGTCTTACCAAAAATGACGTCACCAGATTTTAGCGACATCTGATTGGCTTGCCGCTTACAGTAGTTCTCAAAGTCACCGCTATGGGTAGATGGCGCTGATTAGGAATAAGGCTAATTCTGACCTGAAAACTATGAATCTTTAAATGGAATATACGTTTTGTTTAGGGCTGTTACAAAAGAACTTAAAAAGTTCATTGATAGTAAACGTATGGCAGGGGGTGGAGACAAAGCTAGCATGAAAGATCTGTCAACCATGATCAAAAAAATGCCCCAATACCAAAAGGAGCTCAGCAAATATTCAACGCATTTGCATCTGGCCGAAGATTGCATGAAGGAGTATCAGGATTACGTCGTAAAACTCTGTAAAATCGAACAGAATTTGGCCATGGGAACGGACGCGGAGGGTGAAAAAATTAAGGATCCAATGAGGAACGTCGTTCCTATACTCATGGACGCGAACGTCAGCACTTCCAATAAAATTCGAATCATTCTGTTGTATATTCTCTCTAAAAATGGTAACAACTCGATCCCGACCCCAAATGCCTTATAAACCCGTCCCTTACCAACAATTTTGGACTCTCTGCTTACCCTTAGGAATTTCCGAGGAAAACTTATCTCGATTAAATCAACACGCGCAAATTCCACCACAAGACAAGGGTATTATCACGAATATCGCTAATCTTGGAATTAATGTTCTGACGGATGTAAGATAGACCGAAATTATAAATGAAAGGGTCTTAATTTTAATTATTTTGCTAATTATAAAGTACACTTTAATCTGTTAACAGGGTGGTCGTAAGAAAACTTATCAAGTACCCAGGAAGGAGCGTATTACCGAGCAAACTTACCAAATGTCTCGATGGACTCCGATACTTAAGGATGTTATGGAGGATACCATCGAAGACAAATTGGACGCGAAACATTTTCCATTCCTATTTCAACGAATGACTCCTTCATCTTACGGAAGGCCGACCCCAACTAGCGTCCGATATGGGCATTGGCATAAAGACAAGAACACACCCAACGTAAAAAACGTTCCAAGGCTGCTCGTTTTCATTCTCGGTGGCATGACGTATTCGGAAATGAGGGTAGCGTACGAAGTTACTTCAGCTTTAAAGAACTGGGAAGTTATTATTGGTAAGTGACTCAAGTTTCATCAGGCCACTTTTCTACAGTTATGAAGTTGATAGAACTCTTACTGGTAAATTAATGAGGGGTACTCGGTAAGTGACGCGGAAAAATGGGGTACTCGGTAAGGGATGAGGGAAATTGGACTAATCGGTAAGTGACGAAGGAAATGGAGTACAAGGTAAGTATCGCCGGAAAATGGGGTACTCGGTAAGTGACGCGGGAAAGTGAGAGTACTCGGTAAGTGACGAGGGAAAGTGGGGGTACTCAGTAAGTGACGAGGGAAAGTGAGGGTACTCGGTAAGTGACGAGGGAAAGTGAGGGTACTCGGTAAGTGACGAGGGAAAGTGAGAGTACTCGGCGTGTGACGAGGGAAAGTGAGAGTACGCGACGTGTGACGAGAGAAAGTAAGAGCACGCCGCGTGTGACGAGGGAAAATAAGAGTACGCGGAGTGTGACGAGGGAAAGTGAGAGTACGCAGCGTGTTACGAGGGCAAAGTAAGAGTACGCGGCGTGTGGCGAGGGAAAATAAGAGTACGCGGCGTGTGACGAGGGAAATTGAGAGTACGCGGCGTGTGACGAGGGAAAGTGAGAGTACGCGACGTGTGACGAGGGAAAGTAAGAGTACGCGGCGTGTGACGAGGGAAAGTAAGAGTACGCGGCGTGTGACGAGGGAAAATATAGTACTTATATACAACAGAAAAGTAAATAAATGAAAACTTAACAAAAATAAATAAATAAATAACAGGATCTGATCACATCATAACGCCCGAAGGCTTTTTGAGCGATCTAAGAGATTTGAGCAACTGAATCGATCTCTCCAACAAAAACCAACCCAGAAGACAACAACTACTTCTAATACTACAAAAATTTAACGAAACCTTAAAACTATCACTTTAGAATTACTTAAAAAAATTAGGAAGATATAAAAGCTACCTGATCTTACATAAAAGTTATAAAATATAAACATACATTGCCAAAAAAAAAAAATTATATATGTTTATTTATTTAATAAGCAAGCAAGCGCATCTGTCTTTCAAAAAAATTCATTACTCTCCCTTCTCAGCTTAAAAAACGTTAAAAATCTTAAAAAAAGAGTTGTTGTTCTTGGTTAGGAAAGGTTTTGAACTTTTGACCTAGGCCTAAAAGCACCCATTTGTTAAGTTTCGTTAAAATTTTGCTAATAATTTAGTTTTGATCAACATGCACTAATTCTCTCGGTGATTTATTCACGACGATATCAGTCACAAAGCTATCAATCTTATCTCATATTTTATGAAATATCTTTATTTATGGTTACTAAAGCATTCCTTGATTGTTCTTCGAGAAAAAGTATTCTAATTCTATCATAGATATATATTGTATTATAATATTAAGTAGTTTATAGGTACCCGCCCCCTTTTTTTAAAAAAAACCCTGGTTGTTGGTAATGGTTACCCTTTCATTAGGAAAAAGTTACGGGAACGTTATATAGGGATAGGGAATGCTTGGAACCCCCTAGAAATGTTTCCGCCATTTGTATATTTTTAAAAGAAATAATTTATCACGGTTAGGATAGTCTAGTTCTAGAGTCTTAGCTTTTACGATATAGCTTCACGGCGCTTTATGATTTAATTTTTAAAATTGATGTGAATTATTCGCCTTGTATCTGATTGGTTCACGAGCTCCCTTTTAGGTTTTGATAGGAATGGGAAGAACTATGGGAAAACGTTAGGAAGGGCTTTAACATCGATGTTATGGGAAAAAACGGGTCTTAGTTTGATCGGAGTGGTTCTAAATTTGCTAAAATGGCTGCTAGATGATTTGATTGGGTCTAGAAAGGCCTTGTATCTGGTTCACTCCTCTTTTAAGGCTTTGATAGGAATGGGAAGAGCTATGGGGAAACGTTAGGATGGGCTTTAACATCAATGTTATGGGAAAAATTCGGTCGTAATTTGATGGGAGTGGTTCTAAATTTGCTTGAAAGGCTGCTAGATGATTTGATTGGGTCTAGAAAGGCCTTGTATCTGGTTTACTCGCCTTTTAGGCTTTGATAGGAATGAGAAGAGCTATGGGGAAACGTTAGGAAGAACGGCTTTAACATCGATGTTATGGGAAAAATCTGGTAGTAATTTGATCGGAGTGGTTCTAAATTTGCTAGAAAGGCTGCTAGATGATTTGATTGGGTCTAGAATGGCCTTGTATCTGGTTCACTCCTCTTTTAAGGCTTTGATAGGAATGGGAAGAGCTATGGGGAAACGTTAGGATGGGCTTTAACATCAATGTTATGGGAAAAATTCGGTCGTAATTTGATCGGAGTGGTTCTAAATATGCTTCAAAGGCTGCTAGATCGTTTGATTGGGTCTAGAAAGGATTTGTATCTGGTTCACTCCTCTTTTTAGGCTTTGATAGGAATGGGAAAACGTTAAGAAGGGCTTTAACACCAAAGTTATGGGAAAAATCCGGTCGTAATTTGATCAGAGTGGTTCTAAATTTCCTTGAAAGGCTGCTAGATCGTTTGAATGGCTCTAGAAACGGCCTCAAACTACTGTGAAGACTGAAAAGTCTGTCGTATTAGTGGAATCTATTGGCAGCTTAATGGAAAACCAGAGATCGGGAAAATTTAACATTTTTTTGACCTTTAGTGCCCCTAACGAAACCTAAAAGGTTATTACATCATTTACAAGGCGATATTTTTAAGATTTATCTAAAAAAAAGAAGACAATGCCTTTTACGAATCTATTGTTATTTCAAGATAGCGCGAAATGTAATGATAACATAATTAGCGGTAGTTTTAGTTTGTAATAATTATCAAGTTATATATATATATGTAATTTTGTCAATGATATATATTCATGTATATACTATTATAGTCTAGTTGCTGCTGCGAGTTTATCATCGTAAAATGTCCGTGTAAGTCTTAAATTTTGACCAAAAAAAAAAAAAAAAAATTCTTGCCGGGTTTTCAGTCCCATAAAGTGTTTAAAATAAATTACATTAATCATGTGATTAAGGGGTTTAAAAACTCGCGTTAAATTGTGGGTTAACACTTAAAAAAATCGTTAATTATATTACAAGATGGATCAAATTTGAATTTGAAAAAAAATAACCGAAAAAATAATTATTCCGTGTGTGAAAATAAAATGTTTGTTCGTATAAAATTAACCATTTAGGCATTAAAACCTTTTTTAAGTCCCTTGGCGCAAGATTTAAGTCATATTCGAAAAAACATTTGATGACTACATTGGTACTTTTGACAGCTTGTTAAGAAATTTCAAATCTTGCGCTGATTTAACGTTAGGGATTAAAAAATTTAAGCTCTAATTCTTGCCATACATTAATGCTAAGATTTAAGAGCTTAAAGCTAACGATTTTACGTGTTTATTTAACACGTGTAATCTAATATAATGTAAATTTGGTTAATTTTTCCCAGAACAAACTAGCAATAAACGAAAACTACCCTAAAAACCCCAATAATTACCTAAACCTATGAAAAAAATAATAATTTTTGGAAATTCCGCTTTCTATAAATGTTTAAGAAATTTTCACGGCTTTCATGTTAAAAAGACTAATTAACATCTAAAAGGAAAACTAATTAATCAATTTCACGTTTTTCCGATCACTCCTTAAAAAAGTATTTTGAAAAAGAAACGCTCTCCATCTAGTCAAAAATATGATGATATAATATTTTGCGTCTTTTTTTTGTAGAAAATGTGATTAGGAAAATAATAATAATAATCTTGTTGTGAAATCTAGTATTGCAGTTTCTCTTATTAAAATCATACAGGATTCAGACGAAATTTCTGTATTGAAAATCCCCGACTCCCCCCCCCCCATTTTCCAAATCCCCGACTTATTTCCCCCCATTTTCCAAACCCCCGACTTTTTTCCCCCATTTTCCAAACCCCGACTTTTTTCCCCCATTTTCCAAATCCCAGACTTTTCTTTTCCCCATTTTCCAAATCCCAGACTTTTTTTCCCCATTTTCCGAACCCCCGACTTTTTTCCCCCATTTTCCAAATCCCCGACTTTTTTCCCCATTTTCCGAACCCCCGACTTTTTTTCCCCCATTTTCCAAATCCCCGACTTTTTTCCCCCATTTTCTAAATCCCCGACTTTTTTCCCCCATTTTCCAAACCCCGACATCTATCCCCTTTACCGAATCCCTACTTCCCCCCCTTTACCAAATCCCACACTTTCCCCCCATTTCCAAGTCCCCGTCTTTTTTTTCCCTCATTTTCCAAATCCGACTTTTTTCCCCCTTTTCCCAAATCCCCGACTTTCTTCCCCCATTTTCCAAATCCCCGACTTTCTTCCCCCATTTTCCAAATCCCAGACTTTTTCCCCCCCCCATTTTCCCAAATCCCCGACTTTTTCCCCCCTTTTCCCAAATCCCCGACTTTTTCCCCCCTTTTCCCAAATCCCCGACTTTTTCCCCCCTTTTCCCAAATCCCCGACTTTTTCCCCCCTTTTCCCAAATCCCCGACTTTTTCCCCCTTTTCCCAAATCCCCGACTTTTTCCCCCCTTTTCCCAAATCCCCGACTTTTCCCAAATCCCAGACTTCCCCCCCCCCCCTTATTTCCCAAATCCCCTGGACTTTTTTCCAAATCCCTGACACATCTGTAAGAAGAATGGTCATAAAAAAATATAGAAACAAAGTTTCACGGATGTTTTTTTTTTATTAACATTGTTTGTTACAAATCAATAACTTCATTCTTTCTTTCTTGGACTGCTTTTCCTCTTCGAAACAAAGGGGCGTTGGCTTTTAAGAATAGCACTGGCTCTCCTCAATGCCAACATCTTCAAATCACGCCTGTAACGATTGGCATTGATGAATTTCTTGATAGAAGTCATTGTTTTTCTTGATCCTTTAGTTAAAGATACAGTGACGATGTTCTTAGCTGGTTTTTGGTGCACTGCAAAGTTGAAAAATCACCGTGTTATTTCATTTCCAAAGGCCAGATTTTAAACTCCGATCAACACATACTGCGTCTTTTCTTATAGACAAGGTTTACACCCTTTCCACTGGGATGTGGGTTAACTGTTAACGCTTTCTTGTGAATGGTTCCACAGTAACGTCCAGAGTGGATGCTCTTAGGGTTCAAAGGATCCTTTAAAATGGAATTATTATCAATTTCATTATCATATTAGGGCAGGCAGTAACAGATTAAGTGAAACTTACGGTACTGAAGTGTTTGCCGATGTTCTTCTTTTTAACTAGGTAACCAGTACAGTTCCTGACAATCATCCATTGTAAATCAGCCGACATTTTAATGCTAATTAAATTAAATTAATTAATTAATTATCTCATTAGTAAATTAAACTAGCAATGTGCACGCCTGCTGCTACTACACAGTAGGCGCGGAATTTTAGGCTTAGCAAAATAAAAGTTTGTTCTTGAAATTTACACGATTTTAAGGCATATTTTAACATTAAAATAGTAATTTTCGGTTTGATAACTATTATATTTAATTTTTCAATAATTTAATTATAATATTTAATAAAATTTACCTGTTTTTAAGGGTACCAAAGACGTACCACGTGGACTATCTGCGACGAGAAGAAAAATGGCCGCCAGTCTAGGCCAGGGATGCCAGATTGAAAACCTTCAACCCGCCAAAATCAAATTGGAAACAAGCCCAAAAAACCGCCAATCGGTATTTCGAAAAAAGCCCAAAAACTGCCTAAGATCTAAACTATCCAGCCCAAAAACAAGCGAAAAATTTATCGTGAAAATTTGAAATTAGTTTTTCTTTTAGAAATTTTAATGCAAATTCTATACTGACACCATTTTTAAAACGCAAAACAAAATGAAATCATTTTATTTAATCATCAATTATAAGCCGCTCAAAAGGATTGACAGCATCATTTGTCACCATAGACATTAGAACACTATTAAGAACCTAGACAAACTATTGCGAGGGGGGGTCTCGCGACATTCTGTTACGAAAATTTCCATCCCACCCCTTCGCGTGTGTGATAGGGTTTTTGATACGTGGCGCCCCTATCGGCGAGCGAATGAGCTATTCAATTTGATCAAAAATAAATACCGTAATGTTTCATCTTGCAAATGTTTTAATTCTCTGCTAATAAACATCTCTTTATTTTACAAACACTTTTCCTTCCATTAATTAATACGGAAATTAATAAAAAATAATTAAATATAAAACGTCCCCGTCGGGATTCGAACCCACGTTGTCTCCCTCCCAAGTACTGACCGCGTTCGGAGCTGCTTAACTTCGAGTGTTAACATGGGGCTAGTAATATTTTAATTTACCTCGCCGCATGTAGATGGCGCTACAAGCAACTCACCCTATCACACACGCGAAGGGGCGCTTCCATTGAACCCGAATCAAAGCTGAAAATTCAACTGTTCCTCTTGTATCTCTATGTTTGTCACTTTTTGGGCATTCTAATGATCTTCCCCACCCCTATTGGCGGTATTTTAAGTACAGAAAGCCAAAGAAAAACCCCGACAAGCCCAATTTCCAGCCTACAGCCAAGGATTATTTAAATAATCCTTGCTACAGCCAACCCTTTTATTTCTAGCCAATATTTTTTAGAAGAAGCCCAATTGGCGGCTTTCCAGCCCAATATGGCAACCCTGGTCTAGACAGGAACTCTATCTTGCTCTATTTTTGGCCTATTTTTACAAAATCCTTATATCCTGCCACCTTTTGGAATTTTAATTTTTAAAAAAAATTTGTCGGAAGCCATTTCCGATTTTTGGTGGATCGCCGCTGTCGAGTTTCAGTTTCTAATTTATTTTGCAATTGTTTAGTGCAATTACGATGTTTGTTTAATTGGGTTTTATTGTATACACATATTGGTAAGTATTTTTCATAATATTATTGCGAGTTACAGTTAAATTATGATAAATTAGTGAACAGATTGTGAATTAGTTTAAGTTAAGCCTTTGTCTGTACGCCCTGTGCCTGGCTGTGTCTGTCTGTGTGTCACCATCATTATGGCACGGTGTCAGAGTAGAGTACCAAAATTACCCTGTGGTTTTAATGTTTACGCGTAAAGAAGTTGAATTAAATTATATAAATTAGGGTTATTGTTATGAATTATTTAAAAACTTACGGACGTTTAATTAAATGTTAATTCAGTAGGCCTTTATGTGTTAACTCAGGGTATTGTATTTTCAGCGGTAAAATTCTGAAAACGTTTTTATAAAAGATGCTTTTATGCATTGAATGCACATCTTTCTCAAGCCGTCAATTAATCAGAATTAACAATTAAAGAATTTAATTTCGTCATATAACTTTACTGTGAATAGTTTTGATAATGGAAGGTATTGGATTAACGTTAAAAGAATCGGAACAGTCATATTTTCAAGATCTCTTCAATCATTGCGATAAAGAAAACCAAGGTAAATTACAAGGGCCAAAAGTTGCTGAATTGTTCCGATCTTCGCAACTCCCAGCTGAGAAGTTAGACCAAATTGCGGAGTTATGCGGAGCGAAGAGATTGGGCCATTTTGGGAGATCTCAATTCTACATTGCTCTAAAGTTAATAGCCGCAGCCCAAAATGGTTTGGTTTTAAAACCCGAAACTTTTAGTTCCGGAATAGACATTCCTTTACCTCGTTTTGGGTCTGGAGTTATGAGTTACGAAGTTACTCCCACAGCTCCTGTTGTGGCTGCTGACAGTGTTAATGGGTTGCACGTATCGGTAGCTAGTGTAGCCAAACCTAATTTAAACAGTGCAGCGAGCAACAATAGCCAAGAGATAAATTTGCAACCACACATAACCCAAATTCAGTATCAAGCCTTGGTTGGCCAAATTGGTGAGACAGATTCGCAAAATTCCTCTCCCTGCGAAAGAGGCAGTCCCAAAGATCGAAAATGGATGTCTTTTCATCAAGAAGATCCTAATGGAGAATCGGCCCATTCGGATCACGATCATCTCTTAGGAAATGAGGAAGGAGAAAGTAGCGAACGTCATTCTAGTGATGATGAAACGGAAATATGGACAATTAATAATGAACAAGAGGTTTACTATACGGAACAATTTAGTAAAATGCAACCCGACTTAACCAAGAAAATAACCGGGTCGGTTGCCAAAGATTTTTTTGAGAAATCAAAGTTGCCTGTACACGAACTCTCCAAAATCTGGCAACTCTCTGATATTGATAAAGATGGTGCCTTGAGTTTAGCGGAATTTTGCACGGCCATGCATTTAGTAGTTTTGCGTAGAAATAACATTGGCTTACCAGAAACTTTACCCCCGTCTCTTATACCAGTCATTCCCAAAGCCGCCCCACCAACTGCCCCTTTGGTTGCAACTGGCGATTTACTTTTTCAACCTACACCAAAAACCTCTAAACCTACTTCCCCGACTGAACAACTTTCTCCTCAAAACAAAGAATGGACTAAATTCCAAGAGTCACCAACTAGTACCGTCTCTTCACCGGGTTCCAAACCGGTCAATTTTGATTTTTCCGCCGCCTCTGTTGAACAAGATCCTCAAATTCTACACCCAGTTCCTTTACGTTTAACACCGGATTTCCAACCTCATCATGATGATGATAAGAAAGATAATTGCGCATTCGATTCGGCGCCTTTTTCACAAACTCATTCCACAAACACGACGGCGACAACTGTCTCGCATCCACCACTTACGACGCAATCTAGCGGAAATTTCAACAATTCGAGCAACGTGGGGATCGCTTCGGTACTTCAAGGGCCCAAGAAGGAACCTCCTCCGCCCCCTCCTCCTCGACCAAAGAGAAATCATACTAGAAGTTCTTCGTTAGATTTAAATAGGATAGGAAAAAGCGAGCAGTTTTCTTCTACTCACTCCGGAATTCCCCCCGCTGTGCCACCACGCATATCACCTAGCGCGGCGGGAGCTTTCGAAGTTTATCGCAAACCATGCGCCTCTTCTAATGTTAAAGCCACTTCGTCTTTGAGTCTCGATTTTGACGTTAACATGGGAGGAGGGGCGTCTATCCTAACTAACGATCAACATCCCGCTAGAAGTATCGCGCTAGTTAGAGACGAAGCGGCCATTTTAAGCGGAGATGCAACAACGGAATTGGAACACGAAAAGAAGAGGTATTCTTCGGCGCCGTCAGTCACCAGCGCCACTAGCACTCTTCACGAGAAACGGGAGCTTCAAGTAGTAATTCGTATGCAGAAGGAACGGAATTCGCAGCTAAATCGTATGAACAGCGAGCTTGATCAGGAACTATCGGAGATTATGGCCGAGCGAATCGCCCTAGAGATTCAATTAGAGCATATGAAAAATTCCACTTCTTAGGATATATATTACGGATAGAAGAATGAAAATGTTTGTAAAATGAAGGATTTAACCCGTTAATTTTTCTACTATGCTTAAAATACAGTCAAAGGTTTGTGAGTTATTTTGAAAATGGAAAAAAGATAAAAAAAAAAAAAAATAAACCCGAGAAAATTATCGAGCATTCCCAACAAACCAAGATCTGCGAAAAAAAATAAATTAATTAATCAATTGAAGTCAGGTTATAAACAGGTAGGACCGGAAATGTTTTTTTTTATGATTATCTTAACTTATATTTATCCTAGGCAGGCGCTTAACAAATTGTGTAGAAAATTTACTAAACATATACCACGCCAATATAAGTCCACAGCGTAAACCCCCTATTCTCTACCATAGTGGGAAAAAAAAAAAAAAAATTATATAATAATAATACTATAAAGACACTAATTAATAATCTAACGAGAAATAATTAAAGATATACCTTTGAAAACCTTAAATATCAAATCAATCCGTGTTAATCGTTAGAATTTTTCAGGCGTGTTTAGAGAATAGGGAATCTACAAAGTGGGTGCAAAAACTAGATCAAATGATAATAATAGTTATTATAGGTAGTTAACTAAACTTAATTAAAAATCAAAGTGTACCGAAATATTTTTCCAATTCTATTATTTTTATGGTGCAAGTTTCTGGTTGAATCTTCTACAGATACGCAAATTTAATTTTGTTGGTTATTATAATACCTATAGGGACACGGTTAAGTGATAGACCCCTCCTACAAAACGTCAGACCTCCGCTTACCCAAACATCTTTATTCCCCCATTAGCCCTCTACTAAGTAAAAGCCTCCACAATGTAGATGTTTATGGGTGGAGCTGCCTGAAGCCCCGCCCTTATTGCCGTTTCCCTATTTGTACTAAAATATCTACCTATAGGGACACGGCAGTATATGCCCCTCCTACAAAACGTCAGACCTCCGCTTACCAAATCATCTTTACACCCCCCATTAGCCCTCTGCTAAATAAAAATCCTCCACGGTGTTGGTGTTTATGGGTGGAGCGGTCTGAAGCCCCGCCCCTTATTGCCGTTTCCCTATTTTTACTAAAATATCTACCTAAATAGGGACACGGCAGTAAGTGAAACCCCTGCTACAAAACGTCAGAGCTCCGCTTACCAAATCATCTTTACTCCCCCATTAGCCTTCTACTAAATAAAATCCTCCACGGTGTAGGTGTTTATGGGTGGAGCCGTCTGAAGCCACGCCCTTATTGCCGTTTCCCCATTTGCACTAAATAGGGACACGGCAGTAAATGATAGACCCCTCCTACAAAACGTCAGACCTCCGCTTACCCAATCATCTTTATTCCCCGATTAGCCCTCTACTAAATAAAATCCTCCACCATGTAGATGTTTATGGGTGGAGCCGCCTGAAGCCCCGCCCCTATTCTATTGCCGTTTCCCTATTTGTACTAAAATATCTACCTAAGTAGGGACACGGCAGTAAGTGATAGATCCCTCCTACAAAACGTCAGACCTCCGCTTACCAAATCATCTTTATTCCCCAATTGGCTTTCTACTAAATAAAATCCACTGTGTAGATGTTAATGGGTGGAGCCGTCTAAAGCCCCACCCCTATTGCCGTTTCCCTATTTGTACTAAAATATCTACCTAAATAGGGACACGGCAGTAAGTGAAACCCCTGCTACAAAACGTCAGAGCTCCGCTTACCAAATCATCTTTACTCCCCCATTAGCCTTCTACTAAATAAAATCCTCCACGGTGTAGGTGTTTATGGGTGGAGCCGTCTGAAGCCACGCCCTTATTGCCGTTTCCCCATTTGCACTAAATAGGGACACGGCAGTAAATGATAGACCCCTCCTACAAAACGTCAGACCTCCGCTTACCCAATCATCTTTATTCCCCGATTAGCCCTCTACTAAATAAAATCCTCCACCATGTAGATGTTTATGGGTGGAGCCGCCTGAAGCCCCGCCCCTATTCTATTGCCGTTTCCCTATTTGTACTAAAATATCTACCTAAGTAGGGACACGGCAGTAAGTGATAGATCCCTCCTACAAAACGTCAGACCTCCGCTTACCAAATCATCTTTATTCCCCAATTGGCTTTCTACTAAATAAAATCCACTGTGTAGATGTTAATGGGTGGAGCCGTCTAAAGCCCCACCCCTATTGCCGTTTCCCTATTTGTACTAAAATATCTACCTAAATAGGGACACGGCAGTAAGTGAAACCCCTGCTACAAAACGTCAGACCTCCGCTTACCCAATCATCTTTACTCCCCAATCAGACTTTACTCCGCCATAAACCCTCTTACTAAATAAAATCCTCCACCATGTAGATGTTTATGGGTGGAGCCGTCTGAAGCCACGCCCCTATTGCTGTTGCCCTATATCTAAACTATACCCATTTTCAGTCTTGGAATGGTCCTTACATCCAAAACTATACTTTTAACCACTTCTGATACTGATAACTGGGTATGACAATTA
The DNA here is from genome assembly GCA_019434445.1 of Phalangium opilio. Taxonomy (NCBI): domain Eukaryota; kingdom Metazoa; phylum Arthropoda; class Arachnida; order Opiliones; family Phalangiidae; genus Phalangium; species Phalangium opilio. The sequence goes on from JAEQBA010002957.1 coordinate 52,259, forward strand.
TGAGACCCTGACCGTTCCCCTATTAGTACTAAAGTATCTAAACTATACTCATTTGCAGTCTTTGAATGGTCCAAACATCCCAAAGCTAGATCGTTATAATAAAAGCTACCCCCCCTCCCCTTCCGCAATACTTTTGACCACTTCAAATACTGACACTCGGGTATGGCAATAATCAGACCCTGACCATTTATAGCAGCTTCCTTATCCAAATTTTAATTTATTTATTATTTCTCCCATGTGTTTTGAGAATAAGAAAAACACACTCGAAGAAATGTTAAAAATGGTCTCCCCCTTACGTAACAATAAATATTTAAATTATTTCCATGATTTTTCGTGCTATTTTCCAAATCCCAAATTGCTCGCTAAATCAATCTGAACCCAATATATATACACATATATAAATATATAAAACATATATTTAAAACTGATACAAATCTATAGGTGGTCCACTTTTACAAATATTCTAAATTAAATTAGTATAAAAAGAAATTGCCAATAACTTTATTTAATAATGAAAAAAAAAAAAAGAATTTTCTCTATTTTGTAAAAAATGGACTTCATGCCTAATGGGGGTTGACATAATGAAGAGAAGACTAAAAACAAACACTTGTTGTAGTTATTGAAATGAAATGTTTAAATAGACTAAATGATTAAGGGAAAAAGATAAATTTAGTATGATACATTATAGTATGTTAATTATGTTAAGTCACCTGGTTTTTTTATTGTACCTAATACGCATGGGCAAAGGGACCCCCCAAAATAGTGCACTCTTGGGGAGGGAGGTATCTTTTTGAAAAACGACGTTATTTCAAGATGGTGACGTCAGCTTTAATGACGCTGCTATGACGCAATTAGGATAAAGAGCGGAGAGCAGAGTTTACGGAAATATTTTTTAAAAATGTCCATTCGTTAATACGCCCATTTTAATGGAAAAGTTCAGGTAAAATAATATTATGCCTTGGAAATACGGCCTTTTTCTAAATATAAAAGGAATTAAATATAAAATTAAAATAAATGATCTCTTATGATAATTAGCATTTAATTAGTCTTAAAAATAATCAAGGACTACTGCGCCAACCGCCATTGCTTTAGTCGCATCTGATGCTTAATCTAATCGCTTACGCGCGTGATCGAGTGGGCTATTCAATACCTTACCCTTCCCTCTCTCATTCTGTGAGAGAGAATTCAACCAATCCCTTTAGGGGTGGCTATCGGACGTCACTAAAGTAATGGCGGCGCGGTAGTCCTTGATTTTTTTAAGACTAATTAAATGTTAATTATTATTTTGTAATAAGAGATCATTTATTTTAATTTTAATATTTAATTCCGTTTATATTTAGAAAAAGGCCGTTCTTTTAAGGTATAATGTTATGTTACCTGAACTTTTTCTTTAATTATAAATATTTGGGTTAGCACGTGGTATTGTTCTAGCACGTTGGTTAATCAAGCATTTGTTTATTTACAAATCAGAATTAAGGGACTTACTCCGTTTTTAATCCTTCCTTGTATCAATGTGGAAATATCGGCCACAAATTTGAACTGGTTGTGACATTATTTTAAAAGGTGTTATCCTTCTCAAGGGGACAAGTTGGGAGGTTTCTTTCATTTGTTAATTTGTAACAGCGGGTAAACTAAACTAAAAGAAAAAAAACTACCCTAAATTAGCGCTAAAATAATAATTTTGTTCCGCCTGTGAAAAAAGCCATATTTCTCTGTATGACATTACGTGTCATTAAAACCATGAATAATTATGTAATAGAAGTTTAAAACAAATGTTTGTGTTTGTTGTTATCTGGGAACACTGCCAATAATAAGGTTTTACAGACAAGGAGGATTGATTGCAATACCAGATAGAGTGGCCTCCTGGTGTAAATGGTTTCAACGATCCTATATTCATTGGGTTAAAATGAATTTATGTTTTGAGTGTTCAAGGAAAGCCATCTTTTAGGCGAAACCATTCCCATATATTTCATATGGGCGCCTGTAGAAATGTTTCACCCTTAGTACACTGGTGTTCAGGGAGAAGCCGCCTTGCAGGATGATGATCGTAAACGGTTAACTCTTTTTCTTTAAATGTGCCTTTTGACTTGTTTTCCAAAAGCACACAATTCACTAGGGTGGTCATTATTTTTTTTTATTCGGAAAACGGATATTTGATACAAAATTTCCTTTTTCTTAATTTATAAATATTATTATGAAGAAAGGATTGTCTTTCCCTAAGAAATTCGTTAGGAATTCAGCTTCCTGAACTTAAAGGTGTACTTAAATGCAGCATCAACTATTTTAATTGAATTGCATAGCAAGAAACTAACAAATTCATTGGGTTAAATAATCGGTAATCTCGCCGATTTTAAATAAGCGTATCGGTTCAAGTAAAACCAAGAAGTGATATCTAGTTTATTAGGGAGAAGTTATAAATTCGCCACATTTCCAACTTTATCTCCAGTCCAAATGTATAGGTCCGGAGTTAATCCCCGTCTCTAAATTACAACCAGCATCTCATTGGTTCTTGAAAACTCACGTCAGCGCGACGCGAATGACGAAAATTACAATCATATTTTCCGACTGAGGAGAGGCTGCGAAATAGCCCGGCCTCCTTTTACGTCCCCCCTTGTGTTTTGAAAGGGGGACTGGGACTATGGCGCGCGAATACTTAGGCATCTTATACCTTCTCCCTAATAAACCAGATATCGCTTGTTGGTAAAACTTTAAGGAAAGGAACACAGTTCTACACATTATTCCTTAAAAGAACGGCCTTTTTCTAAATATAAAAGGAATTAAATATTAATAAATGAATAAATTATCTTTTATTACAAAATAATTAGCATTTAATTAGCCTTAAAAACAATCAAGGACTACTGCCTCGCCATCCACCATTTGTTTAGTGGCGTCTGCTAAATCGAATCTCTTACCCCTACCATTCAACCAATCCCGTAAGGGTAAGGGGTTCTGGCTAACAGACGTCACAAAACTAATGGCGGATGGCGAGACAGTAGTACTCGTTTTTGAGACTAATTAAATGCTAATTATCATATTGTAATGACAGATCATTTATTTTATTTATTTTTTAATATCTTTCTCTTTCATATTTAGAAAAAGGCCGTTCTTTTAAGGTATAATGTTATGTTATCTGCACTTTACCATTAATTGATGGTGGAATATTTCCCTCATATAAAACTTAACTTGAAAAAATTAACTTAATTCAAACGAAACAAAGGTAATTTGACGAAAATCTTGATGGATTAAGCAGTTGGCGTGGGAAGAGTCGAGACATCATTTGAGTATCTTTTTAATCGTTTCTTTTTTCTCTATCTCTCTCTACCTCACTCTCCACCAAGATCATCTTCCACCATTAAATATTAATCGTCCAATTAGCAGAAGCTGTCCTTCCTCTTAAAATATATATATATATATTATTTGGAAATTTCCTATAAATAGGACTGATTTCTCCATAGGTACTTCATAGAAACCCATTCCTGCCGCCGTTTTAATAATAATAATAATAAACCGCCATTTCTATACGGAAGTTTTTGGCGCGAAAAGAATGTGTGGAATTCCACGTGATATTAAAACGGGCCGCTCTTCCCGCCAATCTCACGAATTGCGGCGCGAAATTTTTATAAAAAGGGATCATCGCTTCCACGTCTCGCTAGTTATTGCGCGTTAGTCATAAAGCGTTAGAAGAAGTTAATTATTTCGAAGGTATATTACGAACCCAGCTATGTTTGTTCCGTTTCCCCTCTCCACCTAGTTTTGTTACTAATTAGGGTTATTTTTTTAATTTAATATGAAATTTTTTGTAATTTTTAAAAACTGTAAAACACAAGAATCCCCGATTTAAATTTGGTTTAAATTTAATTAGCGTTTTCATGGTAATTTCTGGTAATTTAGAGCTGTATTCTCAAAAGTGTTTATGAAGGTGAAAGTCACCGTAATTTAATGAGGAAAGGGTTAATTACCGGTTCAATATTTGGTATAAAATAATTACGGTTTTGTCTGCAATTTATGGTAACTAAAGTTCTATTCCCAACGCATATAAAGTACAAAAAATTCAATTTTAAATTTCTTGAGAAATTTGCGAAAATGTCAATTGAATTATTAAGTTTTTGGTTTTAATGGGATGACTTTTGACCTAAGATATCTCAGGCCACAAAGATTGAATCGGGCTTCTTTACGAAACTAAGCTTTAAAATGTCTTTAATTAAAATTAATTATTGAATTTAATCAAGTCATCGATAAGAAACGGTGATATATAACCTGACCTCAAAATCGTTTACATCTTTTTGGAAATTAATTAGAGTGGAAGATAATTAGAATTTGTTTAAGAAGAAGTTAAGGAATCTAGGAGTTAATTTTTGAAACCTTTCGATTAATATACTTCTGTCTTTATTGGAAGGAAAAGGTGCTGAAGCTGAAATGCCTATTTATGCCTTTTTTAAAGGCTAAACCTACAAGTAGGTTAGAGGTTGGGAATTGGATGACCTTTTGAACATTTCCTCTTAATTTAGTCATTTAATATGATTATATTTGCGTTTGGGTCGTTGGGTTTATTACAATGTAAGTGAATATGCTAGGCTGTATCTTTAAAAATCTACCTAAATCTTCCAATTTTTAATTTATTAATCTAGGGATACATACAGCTAATAAGAATCATCGTGCCCCCATATCTCCAATGTTAATTTTAATGAGGGTTTTGTGGGCCGGGCTTAAGAACTTACAATCCGCCACGCCTCATAATTCTTACGTTTTTCTAAACTGTAATTTCATTGGTTGGTAGCAACTCGATTTCCTAGGCTAGGTGAAATTCGTCATAAATAATGATCCGCCTAGATACGTTGAGAAAACGTCTTCACAATGATTCTCTGTAGCTGTATGAATTCCTGATTAAACCGAGAGGTTAAATTGCTTTCTGTTGATTTTCGAAGGAGCCGCGATAGTTTTCTCCAAATTAAAGAGAGGATGCAAGTAGAAATTTATAGTGTTAAGCAGCAAGGTTCTTAAACCTTTGGTTTAATTTCCTGCATCAAACTTCAGATGGGCATCGATCGCACCGTGCTAGGGAAAATTCTATAACCGTTTGGTACTAAATCCTCAGCCATCAACATACAAACCTTGATTGTCTTGACGTGGGACAAAAATTATTACACAAGTGCATGCTCCTTGGCAAATAGTTAAGCGCTAATAGAGTAATAATGAGGGAGCTATTTATCGCGTATGTGATTCGGTTTAGTAACCTTGCTCCAAATGTTGGGAAGAATCATGTTACAATTACCCCATTTTGTGGTACACGTCTCAGGAAGAGAAGTATTATATACTTCTGGTAATACTCACTAAATGAAAGCCCTCTTATTTCTACGCCTGTTTTGTGGGCAAGGCTTCAGTACTACCAAGAAGTGATATCTAGTTTATTAGGAAGAAGGTATAAGATGCCTAAGTATTCGCGGGCCATATTCCCAGTCTCCCTTTCAAAATACAAGGTGGGACGTAAAAGGAGGCCGGGCTATTTCGCAGCCTCTCCTCAGTCGGAAAATACGGAATTTGTCATTCGCGTCGCGCTGATGTGAGTTTTCAAGAACCAATGAGATGCTGGTCGTAATTTAGAGGCGGGGACTAATTCTGGACCTAAGTTTGGACTGGAGATAAAGCTAGAAATATGACGAATTTATACCTTCCCCCTAATAAACTAGATATCACTTCTTGCTATAAAAAAAAGATAGTAGATGGTTTTGAAGAATGAAGACGAGAATCTCGAAGTTTCACACTCCCTTTGAGATAAATTCTTTAATATCTCGGAAGTTTCGGCACTGCGGGACATTTTTTAAAAATTGAATTTGCAAAAGCAAACTTCGGTCTCTTTTAAATTTTAGCGGGGGTGTATTGTCAAAGGTATTAGATATTATATTTATTAGGTATATAATATGGAATGGACAATAGTACAGTGCCACTGAAGCCCGAGGGCTTGCCTGGTTTACGGTCAACTTAGGCTTTAGGGATTGGCAGTTCAAGGAATGGACTGAAAAGCCTAGTTTATCCAAGAAATCTGAAGCTAAAATGAATAGGATCTTTTACCGAGAAATTTCAATAGGAACAATTGATTTTATTGGGGTTTTTTTTTCCTCTATATCTCTTGCGTTCTAATACAATTCAAGAGCAGTTTAAGCCAGTTATAGCTGCACTTGAAAAACTATGAAATGGCCAAGAAGTTCTTATTATACCTAATTGTTGTTGAAGAATTTCTATGTTAGATGTGTTGATAGATAAAGAAAATTCCGTTTCTTTCTCGGGTTTAGCTTCAGTGCAGTGTTGTCAGTCCTTCTATTAGACGAGTGCTGATTCAAACTGAACTGCTAACCTTTTCTTTCTGCAGATTATTGACTAACAAACGGCCTTCAACAATGGGGTGAAAACAATGCATAGAAATGCATTGCTGATCTTTCAGTGCTAAAACATTTTTCTCATTTAGAAAAGTTTTCGTTTGCAAACTGCTCTTGTACAAAACTAAAGTGTCTCATGTCCCCCTTGTTTTTGCTCCCCTTACCTATTGCATAAAAGGGGTCTTTCGTTTTTTAGAACGGTTTAGTTACGTCAAAACATTGTTCTTATTGTAGCTATTCATTAAAAGTCCATACTTACAAACGTGGGAGGGCCTTATATCATATTCCTTTGTTTGACGTCACCATGGCCCCAAGCGGTATGAACCAACAGAAGTAGGGAAGGTGAAGAGTTCCTTTTTCACCTATGAAATTTCTTAGTACTACTTAATAAACTTTATATTTTGTCCCCAAACGTAATGGTAACTACGGCATACTTTGAACATCCCTGTTATCTTCTGGTTAATCTATTTCTGATAACGCAGTTTTTAACTTTTTCACTTACTACACGTGTATCTATTCCAAAATACGGTTCCTATTTTCTATCCAAGGTCAAACAGACCCTTGTTCTTTATGCAAAGCACTATGACAGAATTCTAATTAGTTAAAAACAAGAAGGCTTCCTTGATATACAGTACAGTTTACATAATTTGTCCAGGTAACGACGTGTTGGTAATTACCGTCCGATTACCATTGGTTTCATCATAAGTTCATAAGATATGTTCCATAAGTTTGTCACTGGTTACAAACTGGACTACTAAAGAATCAAGAGCTTTCCTCCTTCAATGTATCAGAACATCGTGTTCAGAAGCCTTGACTGAACACAGGGTGTTTCATAAGATATGTTCCCTAAGTTTGTCACTGGTTACAAACTGGAGCTTGTCATGAAGTGTCTTAGGTCATAGATTCGAGGTAAAGCGACGCCTGGTGAGGCGCTGTAAATGGTTTAGTACAGACTGAATAGGAATTAAGATGGACTGCAAAATTAACCGTGTGTAGTCAATTCTCGCTTGTCGTTCTCGAATTAACTCGAGCTGTAAGTCTCTAGCATTACGAAGTATAGGTAGTGCCACACTTATGGAAAATATCTCATAAACTTATGGTTTTATTTTATCTTGACTTCTGTTTATTTTCATGTCAAAGGCCAGGTTGAATTTACCAACAGGTTAAGAAAAAACACTTCTAAGGGGCTTTCCACAAGTATGGTGGGATTTGTAAAATAACTTCTAAGCGCCTCCAAAACTTTCTGATATTTTTTTAAAAATATCATCCATATCCCTTAGAAAGTTCCTTTTAGCTTCTCCAAGAAATTTATAAGTTTGTAAAATTGATGTGAAATCTACCCACACTATTTTGTTTGTTTGTTTGAACTGTAATATTAAAGAGTCTTAAGTTAATCTCCTTTTCTAGAAATGCATGCTTACAAAGTTTTTGGAAAGCAAGGCACAAGTCTCAGCGCTTCTTCTTGGGCGTAACTAAAATAAAAATTGGAATTGTAAATCATTCCAACTATTCATAAACTCGTGCGTGCCCTGCCGCTGGTTTTATAGGTAGGTCAGGAATGCACACAGCTACTAGGAATCATTGTGTCCCCAAGGATACCATGTTCATTTCTACGCGAGTTTTGTGGGTTGGGCTTAAGAACTTACCATCACTCTCCTCATAATTCTGACGTCTTTCTAAATGTGATTTCATTGGTAGGTAGCAACGCGAGGTCAGGCGCGCGCCCAAGGTTCAAGGTGCAGCAAGATAGATCATTGTCATATGTAATGACATAAGTTCATGAGATATATTCCAGAAGTATGACATTTATACTTCGTAATGGTAGAGACTTACAGCTCGAGCTAGTTCGAGAACGACAAGCCAGGATTGACTACACTCGGTTAATTTTGCAGTCCATCTTACTATAGGGTAATGGCAGCCCTCTGGTTTCGACTGTATTAAGCTCTATGGGAAATAACATGGGGTGCCATTAGTCTATATAGTCTGCATTGCTAAGCCTTCGACAGCGCCTCACCAGGCGTCGCTTTACCTCGAATCTATGACCTACGTCACTTCATGACAAGCTCAAGTCTGTAACCAGTGACACTTATAGAGCATATCTTATGAACTTACGACAATGATTAGTCTAGCTCTTCTCATAGAACACGCCTAGATACGTTGAGAAAATTACTATTCCTATTATAGCTGTATGTATTCCTGGTAGGAAGATAAGTAAAAAATACTGAAAATACAGTTTTGGTAGCTCATTCATAAATTTTACGCCAAGGGCTCAACCCCCTTTGGCGTTGGGACGAAGATAGGGACGGAGGCAAATAATCTCACTATTAGATCGTATATTATAAAAGGTTGTGGGGTGGGTGGAGCCTTCTCCATATTCGCTTCCGATCTTTTGTGTGATTACGGAATGGATAAAGGGAGTTAGGGACCCCGTAATTCTCTTTTCTCTCTTTGAACGCTCGATTAACGTAAGAGGAGAAGTTGGACCCCCGCTTTGTAGTTTAGTTTCGCAGCGATGCTGGCCCACGACGGACGTCCCGATTCCAAACTCTCACTTTCGAACTCTGTTATCAACTTTTTAGCTCAGTTCTTTGTAGTTGTCTTACTTTTACCAACCAGCTGCTCCAGGAACTTACATTCCAATAGGTAAACTTTTCTCTTATTTACTTAATTCATTCCCAGTGTTTTTAAGCTTTCGCGCTACTCACTTGTTCGGGGCTAGCAAATTCAATAACGTTATCAATCATCCAGACAAAACGTCTTTGGAAAATATGGTATTAAATGTCATATTGATATCTAAAGTGTGAGCTAAATCTTACTGACCAATCAGCGATCGTTTTGATAATTATTTAAAGTAATTAATAGCGTGCTAAATGATGTCAGACTATTCTCCCATTCTTTTGCTTAATTGGTCTTGAAGGTTTAATTCAGATTTTCCTTATCCGGATGGCAAAGTTAATTAAAATTTTAATAAGATATGGTTTCCTTAAAATAATGCTTCCCAATTAAATAATATATTAGTTATTGTACTTTTTAAGCTTCCTAAGAATTTTCACTGTTTCGAAATTTTCTCAAAATCAGATTGGGAAATTTCTTCAGAAAGTAGTTCTGTATAATAATCATTAGCATAATTTAGCGTTTAGTAATCAGTTTAGGTAATTAAAATGGTTAGTTCCTAATCTGCATAATAAAAGTTATAATCTGTGATCAAACAAAATATGTTGGATTAAAATTACATATAGAAATTTTGACTGAATATTTTACTAATGTCCCAAATATAGTCTCTAGGTCTAGTAGTTTTTTTAATTTTTTTTTTGTGTGTTGATCTTTGTTAGCATTGGGACGTGTTGGAATATATTTTAGGAACTGTCAAAGCCATATTATTACGTCACTGCTTCGTTTTTTATTTATCGTAGCGTAGGGGAGGGATATTTTATGGTTTCCTATACAGTATTATTCAATTGGGTTTTATTATTTGCATATTAAAGTGCATAGCCCATTATGACCTCGTTTGTGAATCATTCGAGCCTGAAAGTCTGAACTGTGAAGAGTGAATATCATTTAGAGGTTTCATTTTACAGAAAACTTGTATAGTCTTACAAAACGTTTCCCAAAAGTTCTACCCCATAAGCATACTGTATATCTTTCGTTCTCACAAGTGACAAGAATAAAGTTGCTATCGGTTCAATCGTAACCTAGGCACCGCAATTTTCTACATTGTATGATCAGTGAGTAGGGATTTTTGTTCTAATAATTTTATGTCTAATCGTAACAGAAATTGGTGGTATTTAGCATTAAGAAAATACGAAGTTTTACAATTCCTTATTCACTAATATAAAAGCTACAAAAATCGTGTTATATAAACCTCAAAATTACTGTGAAAATACTTGGGGCATAATTATACATGGGTTTTGCGGGGATTGGAAACGCAGGTTAAAGGTGACGCAGGAAAACGAAGCTCTTCAATATTTCGATGTCCCTATCGACGCCGAAGACCATTACCATCTCTACTGGTTGGTTGACGAAGATGATGGCACAATTACGATGGAAATCCGGGCTAGCCTTGGTCAAAGCGACTGGTTCGCCTTCGGATTCTCCGATCGGGGCGAAGTCTCGGACGCCGATCTTTGCGTCATGTGGATCGACAGACACGGAAGGCCTCATTTCCAGGTACGCCTCAACTTGGTACGACCCTGTTTAGAGACTCGAATCACTCGATGGGGTCGTCGTATTCCAGGACACCTGGACGGACGGAACCGGCATCATCTCGGTCGACTATCACAACGACTGCGACGTTATTGGTCTAAAAAGGCGAGGAAGAATCGTGCGTTTCGTCATTCGAAGAAAGATTGACACGTGCGATGATCAAGATTACGTAATTCAGGTATCAGATACCAGATGTTTATTAGACACTGGAAGGAGGCAAAGTTGGCCTACCTCCGAACTTGGAGAATCTTACAATTTTTCGCAGGACGGTACTACTCATGTCTTGTACGTTACTGGCAAAGGACCTCTTAAGAGGTTAGATGGCAAGCGAATCTCCAACGAACAACACGGCTTCCAAAGGGTACAATTACTCAAAAACACCAACCCAGTACCCGAACTGGGATCCGATGTGGAAACTTTAAGCATCACGAACGACCAGATTCATGTCCCGGCAGATGAAACGACTTACTGGTGCAGCACGCATCAAATTCCTGAAAGGTTTACTGAAAAACATCATATAGTTAAGGTATGAATAGATTCAATAAGGCCAGGGCCGTTGAGAGAGTCTGCGGGCTTCAGGGGGAAAATTCACCAAATCGCGGGCCCCTTTCAAGACATCCCTACACGCGTCCCGGGCCCCGAATTGCTCCCTCCCCCTCTTGACGGCCCTGTATAAGTCTTAGCAGAGCTTTTTGCTGTATTATGTTCTTTGTCTTTAGTACGATGCAGTGATTCAGAAGGGAAATGAAGCTCTTGTTCACCACATGGAAGCTTTCCATTGCGAAGTTGCGTCCGACGTGGTTTTACCAGATTGGAACGGTCCCTGTCGTTCCGCGGAGCGTCCTCCAGAACTTGAACCATGCAAACGAGTCTTAGCTGCCTGGGCCATGGGAGCACCCGTTAAGTATTTTAATTAACCTTTTCTTCGTGGCAGTGATTCAGATTATAATAATACCTTAATCCGGCGTCGTATACCATAATAAAAATTGGGATTAACAGCCTTTAGCCTATCCGGAAGAAGCAGGTTTACCCATAGGAGGCAAGAATTTTTCCCGCTACATTATGCTGGAAGTGCACTACAATAATCCAGAGATAAAATCCGGTACGATTATAATACCCATTGGGAAAACCTTGACCGGAAACTGATTGAATATTTTAGATTGGGTGGACAGTTCCGGTGTCCGTTTTTATTTCACCTCTAATCTCCGGAAGTATGACGCGGGCGTCTTAGAAGTCGGACTAGAGTACACGGACAAGATGGCCATACCACCCAAGCAACCGTTCTTCGACTTATCAGGCTACTGCGTTGCGGAATGTACCAGAGCAGTGAGTATGACTTCTATTTTGGATCTATATTGAGTTAGGCTTAAACCTAAAGGGTTTCCTTAGAGTCTTCCACCGGAAGGGATCACTGTTTTTGCTTCCCAACTACATACTCACTTAGTCGGGATTAAAGTCGCGACCAAACACGTTCGAGGAGGGGTTGAACTTCCGGAACTTAATAGGGACAACCATTACAGTACGCATTTTCAAGAGATAAGATTACTTAAACACCGCGTTAATATTCTACCTGTAAGTGAGAGGAAAATAGGCTTAACAATAACTTATCAAGAATATTCCATATTGTTAATAGTTAATCTTAATAGGGAGATGCTCTAATTACAACATGTACTTACGATACAACGGACAGAGCAAATATCACTTTGGTATGTTCGTTGATGGTGATTATGCTGTTACGCGTTATTATAACTCAATTTTTAAAAGGGTGGTTACGCTATAAGCGATGAAATGTGTGTAAACTACATTCATTATTTTCCCAAAACTAATTTGGAAGTTTGCAAAAGTTCCATTGACAGCCATGTTTTGAAAAGTTACTTCGCATATATGAACAAGTAAGCGTATGGCGAATACACGTTTAAAATACGCGCGCTTTTCTACCAGTAAAGGGCGCCTTCTGATTCGTCAGGATCGTTTATCTTGGGCTTCTTGACAGATGGCGTGAAATTTAAACACGTGTTTTACATAAATAGATACAACAACGAAGGGACATCCGATGACCAAGGAGTTAGTGAAAACTACAAATCTATAACGTGGAGTCAAAACAACGCCGATTTTCTATACTACCTTTATCAATCGGCACCCTTATCAATGCAGTGCAACCAATCCTCGGGAGATCGCTTTCCTGTGAGTACTATACTGACCAAGGCTTAGTCGTAACCGACGGACTTTCTTTTTCTTAAGCCTAACTCTAAGATAACGTTTATTTAATTATTATTGTGGTGTTAAGGGATATTGGAATGGTGTTCCATTGACAACAATTTTATACGAACAGCCTGAGAAGGGTCCTCATTCCCCTCATTGTGTTAAAGAGAGGGAAGAGTTTGATTGGGACTCTTCCGAAGAAAAGAAATAGGCTTAACAATATTTAAAAATTGTTCATATGAAAAAGTAACGGAGATTGTAAAAAATTCTGCAAAGATAATCTAGGTGCATGCATTCAAGATGAAGACAAAAGTAATTATTCGAAAAAAATGAATTTCATGGAAGAACAGAAAAGAAATTAAAGTGTATCTAGCAATATAGTTAAATGAGAATAAAAATAATATTTATTGGTGGTGTAATAAATACATTAATTGATATTACTTAAGTAAAATTATCAACATATTTTGGTAATTTTGATACAACATTCTGGGCTACATTTAAATACGCTTTAGCTTGTTGTGATTCCGGGTGAGAAAAGACCACCGGTGAACCTTTATCAGAATTTTCGCATATCATTCCATCTAATGGGATATCACCTTAAAGTGGAAGTAAGTTTAGAATTTTAGTTGCTAAAGCAATCATACTTGATAAACGTTAAATTAAACTGACCTAGTATATCAACATTCACTTCTTTAGCTAGTTTTTCAGCTCCATTTTTGCCAAAAATGTGAGTAACATTGTTACATTTGGGGCAAATGAACACACTCATATTTTGAACTATTCCTAAAACTGGGACATTAACTTTGCGAAACATTTCAGCTCCTCTTCTAGCGTCTAAAAGGGCAATGTCTTGAGGTGTTGTCACTATTACCGCACCTTAATTTAACCATATTCATTTTAATTTTTACAATTAAAAGATGATTAAGGATCGATTAATGTACCAGATATTGGGATATTTTGTGAGATGGATAACTGAGTATCTCCCGTTCCTGGTGGCATATCAATAACTAAATAATCTAAATTACCCCAAGCGACCTAAATAATTATTTAATTTAATTAATTTGTGATTATATCTTGATTAATATTTGCTATACCTGTCTTAATAATTTCTCTAAAGCTGACATAACCATTAAACCTCTCCAAACTATCGGAGATTTTTCATCAACTAAAAATCCCATTGACATGCTGCAATTTTAAATGGTAAGCAAACTCAAATCTTTATAAACGCGATGTACAATTAACATTTTTACCATTTAATTCCATAGTTTGTTAAAGGTACCATCAAATTTTCTATTTATAATTTAAATATGTTAAAATTATTCAAAGCTATTAATGGCTTCAAAATATTTAAATTTAAACTTAGATTAATTACGTTTTGTTAATTCAGGCTGGCCTGAAAGATTCATCATTTTAGGGATGGAAGGGCCGTAAATGTCAGCATCTAATATCCCCACAGCTTTATCCTACCCATGAGTAAGCTTCTTTTTAGACCACACTCATGCAATGATTTATCAATGTAACTTAATTAACTTGCCTTATTTAAAATTGTTAATGCAGCTGCAATATTGACAGCTGTAGTTGATTTTCCCACCCCACCTTTCCCAGACGCAACAACTATTGTTTGTTTTACACCAGCAATTGGTAATTTTTTGGGCAAGCCTTTAGAAAGACGTTCATTTCGCGCTGTTGGGCTGGCACTCCCCTTAGGTTTACCAATACCCTAGTAACAGGGTTTAATTTAAAACTTACTTTTCACTTTACTAAGATTAGTAACTTACTAACGGATCATCGTGTGTTGATAATAAACGTTTCAAAGCACTAAAACTAAAATTAAAGTTAAAATAACTTCCCCTTTTCGCGATTGAAAACAACGCCATTTTTAAAGGTCCAAAACACGTGCGTTTGTTTACATTTTTTAATTTGCGGGCTCACGCATAGTACTAGAAACAGTATAGAGGTGAACCGAACTGAACTCGAGATATTCGTTAATCGTTATGTAATATTGTACAGATTCAGCCTCGTTTTGGTGGTGATGCTTAAAAATAACAGACGACATTTCAAATGGCCGCAAAAAAGGCTGGAAAGGTAATTTAAACTAATTTTTAGTAATTTGCACGTTAATATCGATCGAAAATTACAAACGATGTTATAAAATAAATATCAAAGATGCCAATCTACAAGCCGTAAGTTCAATAAGTTTCGTTATTTTATTACAGAAGATAAAATCATTATTTTTGCTGAGTTCAGCTGGTTGCGTAACATTTGGTGGAATATGCATTTACAAAGGAGATGAACGTTTTTATAAGGATATTTTTATGCCATCATTACAAAAATTAGTAGAGCCCGAAAATGCTCATAATATTAGTTTAAAATTAGCCAAATACGGTATTTTACCTAAATCTAATGAATTAGATCTGCCATTATTGGTAAATACAGGTTGCTATAGGATATAAGATTATAGCTCAATGGTTTAACATATTTGAACTTAGAAAAACAAAGTTTGGAATCTTCAATTCAAAAATCCAGTTGGATTAGCGGGTGGTTTTGATAAGGATGGTGAAGCCTTTGGTAATTTGTTTAAAGTTGGGTTTGGCTTCATAGAAGTTGGTTCTATTACACCAGAAGCCCAACCTGGCAATGAAAAACCGCGTATATTTCGTTTAATAGAAGACAATGGTATAATTAATAGGTAACCACGCCAAAACTATGCAGCAAAGGCGAAATATCAAATAAAACAATGTTTTTTCAGGTGTGGTTTTAACAGTAAAGGTCATGATTATGCCTTAAACCAATTAGAAAAAACCTTAAAATCAGGCAAACCTAATGGGATCTTGGGTGTAAGTTTAGGGAAGAATAAAGCTAGTGAAGATGCAACTGCGGATTATGTAGCGGGGGTTAAAAAATTTGGACATTTAGCTGATTATTTAGTTGTTAATATATCCAGTCCAAATACACCTAACTTGAGGGATTTGCAAGAACAGAAAAAGGTAGAGCAGCTTTTAGATAAAGTTTCAGAGGCTAGAAATTCCTTAGTAGGAAACAAACCAGTTTTATTGGTTAAAGTTTCACCTGATTTATCTGATGAATGGAAAAAAGGGATAGCAAAAGTGATAACCAAGAAAGGGGTAAATTTTAACAAATTAAAGGGGTTGTGACACGTTTTCTTTTTAAGTCGAAATTTAAAATTTAGGATGCAAAAAACTTAAACAGGGTTCATGCAAGCATGGAAAACTCGGGGGAAATAAATAATTAACAAAAAATCAGGGAAAACTCAGAAAATTTATAATTTTTAGTTAAATTGTGAGGTTTTGAAGGGGTTGCTCAACTGTAAAAAAAACCACTCCCCTTTTTATTACTCCATATATGGAAAACTAGAAGAAATAAATACTCAGGGAAATATATGGGAAAAACCTGGAAAATTCGGGGAAATATATGGGGAAAAACCTGGGAAATATATGGGAAAAAACCTGGAAAATTCAGGGAAATATATGGAAAGAAACCTGGAAAACTCAGGGAAATATATGGAAAGAAACCTGGAAAACCCAGGGAAATATATGGGGAAAAAACTGGAAAGCTCAGGGAATATATGGGAAAAAGACCTGGAAAACTCAGGGAAATATATGGGAAAAAACCTGGAAAATTCAGGGAAAAATGAGGAAAAACCTGGGAAAAAACCTGGAAAACTCCGGGAAATATATGGGAAAAAACCTGGAAAACTCAGGGAAATATATTTGGGAAAAAACCTGGAAAACTCGGGGATATATATGGGAAAAAACCTGGAAAACCTGGGAAATCAGTTTTCCAAAAGTTGTATGAACCCTGTATTTTAATCGTGTCACTATCCCTTTAATTTAAAGTTCCGAGTTCAGAACACGTTAAACAGTAATTAACAAAATGCTCTTAAAACAGAGTCAGGTTGATGGGTTAATTGTGACCAATACAACCCTTCAACGTCCCGAAACTCTGACCAGTCTAAATAAAAATGAACAGGGTGGTCTTAGTGGTTTACCTTTGAAAGATTTATCAACAAACACTATAAGTGAAATGTACAAATTAACAAATGGTCAGTTTTAATTATGTACATTCTTCGTTTACTTAAATAAATTCAATTCAAATTAATTATTTAAAATCAACCAATAGGAAAAATCCCAATTATCGGAGTAGGTGGTATTTTTACTGGGAAAGATGCCTATGATAAAATTAAAGCCGGAGCTTCATTAGTTCAAATATACACTGCCTTAACTTACGAAGGACCCCCTGTTGTCAATAAAATCAAAAGAGAGTTGAATAAACTACTCGAGTACGTTTGGAAAATTTTTAATCAAATATATAGTATTATTGTGATAATAAATAAATTATGGGCCTCTCTATAAATATAGAGCTGATAATTATACATCGATCTCTGAAGCAATAGGAGCTGATCATCGAAAATAATTTCTGTAGTTTAATTAATAATGTTATCTGTTATAAAGTGAATTTTTTACACCATTGTATTAATTAATTAAATCACTTTGAATAATTGTGTCCAATTTGATGTAATTTATTTTATTTAATTTTTTTTTAATCACTTGAATGAGTTTCATTAAAAAGAATAATCCGCATGCAATATTAAAGTTTTTGGCCAATTTAGCTGGACTTTCATAAATATTTAGGGGTATTTTTGGATACATCTTACAAGGGGGTATTCGTTTGAACTGACCCTAACAAGCGACCAGGGCCACAATAAAAGATATGGGTCTACTGGCCGAATTACCCCCCCCCCCTCTAGACGGCCCTGATTGCAATGTGGTAGGGTTATCAGAAGAAATGGTTAGGGTACAATCGCTTTTAAACAGTTTTTACTTGTAATATTATTCGGTTTGATCGGGAATACATACAGCTACTAGGAATCATTGTGTAGCCATTTTCTCAACATATCTATAGGCCGATTTTGTGGGAAGCTCTAGATTAACCATAATGTATGACGATACGGAATTTTACCTCACGAATCATCTATCTCACTGCGCTTTGTACCATGCGCGCATAGGAACTCGCGTTCCTACCCACCAATGAAATCACAGAAAGACGTAAGAATTATGAAGCGTGACGGATAGTAAGTTCTGAAGCCCGGCCCACAAAACCCGCCTAGAAATTAACATGTATAGTTTGATGTATTGAAAAATTGTGTAGACACTAACTTTTTCAATTTTACTGAAGGCGGTAAAGGTAAATCCCCGGTTTTTATTTGCTTTATGACATGATGCAGGGATAGATTTAATTTTAGAAGTAGGAATGGAGAACAGAGTTATGTGTGCGCGCGTCAAAGTCCCGGACCCCCTTCCACGGGACGGAGGGGTATGAAAGAAGAGGCGGGTCATACCGACAGAGGTAAAAAGGAATTACGTATTTTTCGCCGTCCCCGTCAGCAACGTCATCAAAACGTAGTTTAAGTGAGCCAATAAGATAATTTAAAATTTCCGTTACGTGTTGGAGGGAGGGGCTCTATACTGGGCTATGAATCGGACTGAAGTAAATACTAACCGTTCTCCATTCCTACTTCTAAAATTAAATCTATCCCTGATGACATATATTGTTATGCAGAGATTTGCGGGATAGGGCCAGGAAATAATTAGATAAATTTTTGTAAGGTTTTGCGGGAGCAGGTTTTTCAGGTAAGTAAGTTAGTTTTCATAAAATTAATTGCTTGTTGTTCAGGTGATATTTGTAAGAAAAAAATTAAAAGAGGGGGATACGGATTCCATTTGACTTTGGGTAGACTAATGGGAAAATACAAACATCATTTTATCCAAATCTTTCCTTAATTTTACGAAAGGAAAGTACTTGGCGCGACCAAATCCGATCAGCGTAATCGGTAATGGTAATATAGACGATGCGCATTCAATATTAAAACATAGGGACGATTCCGAGGTTTAGTGCATGGTGCTCTTGGAAGCCTTACCCGCCACAGAACTGTTTAAATCTCGGCGTAAAGCTATCTCAGTACATGCAGGGGTAGATTTAATTTTAGAAGTAGGAATGGAGAACGGTTAGTATTTATTTCAGTCCAACTTATAGCCCAGTATAGAGCCCCTCCCTCCAACACGTAACGAAAAGTTTAAATTATCTTATTGACTCACTTAAACTACGTTTTGATGACGTTGCTGACGGGGACGGCGAAAAATACGTAATTCTTTTTTACCTCTGTCGCTATGACCCGACTCTTCTTTCATACCCCCCTCCCGTCCCGGGGAAGGGGGTCCGGGACTTTGACGCGCGCCCACATTACTCTGTTCTCCATTCCTACTTCTAAAATTAAATTTATCCCTGGTACATGCTTATAATATCCAGAAAGTTTGGTTTTGTAACTAATTGTAACAACAACGCCTGGTGGGGTGCTCCACTAAAAGTGTGGCTGTAACGTAGAAAACATCTCTACAAGGGGCTAGCTTTCTGTAAAGTCTTTACACTACCAAAGTACTTTACTTAATGCTTTTCGTAAAATTAAGAAAATATTTGGATAAAATAACGTTTGTATTTTCCCATTAGTCTACCCAAAGTCCAATGAAATCCGTATACCCCTGTTTTTAATGATAAATTCGAATGTTTATCAAGTCCTTGAAGGGTTAAAATGCAACCCATGCTTTACCCTTTATTTCTAAACAAATACACCATACCATACCCATATTTGCTTAAACGTTAAGCCAGGGTATTAATTTTATCACTTGGAATGGTTGATTTAAAAAATGCATTAAATATAAAGGTAGCCGACAAGCAACCCACTCAATCAATCGCTAAAACTGCCAAGAAATCACGTTTAGATAGGATAAAGGGGATTAACTCTAAACCCCCAAAATTAATCGAATAGATAAAATATCAGATATTCTCTCGTCTATTAACGTTTACAATGCAATCGTATGAATACGCACCGAGTAAAATTATTACAAAATAATGAAGATAATTTTTACCTTGAATATATTTAAAAAAAAAATTCGGACACCCTCATGCACTTACCTATCTACTTAACCTATTCAGACATTAAAGGTACACTATAATGCATTACCAGATGGGGATAATAGAAGAAGGATGACACTTTGTATCCTCTTCACACATGATTCTTCGCAGCCTCATGCACCTTTTTGTCAGCTCTCATACTCATCAAAATTCTATAACTGTTTGGTACTAAATCCTCAGCAATCAACCCACAAACCTTCATTTCTTGACATGGGACAAAAATCCACAAGCGCATGCGCCTTGGCAAATAGTTAAGCGCTAATAGAGTAATGAGGGAATTATTTATCGCGCATGTGTTTCGGTTTCGTAACTTTGCTCCTAATGTTACATTACGCCGCTTTATGGTACACTTCTCTCGAAGAGGAGTATTATATACTTCGCTGTTACTAAGTATTGTAACATGAAATTATAACGGGTTATGAATCTATTCTGTTATTGTTTGGAGGTCTTTAACCGAACATTACGCGGCAGTGGCTTTTATTTTGTCTCTCATGGACAGTACCTCTATAAAGACCTCTGCAGCAGCTATATACTTATTGTGATTATTGTAAGTTTATGGTAGACAAGCAACAAAGGCAGCAAGCGTTGCTCTTCGGAACTAAGAGAAATATCCGTGCAAATTTTCAGTCTTCTAGCCTGGGCATTGATTATCAGTCGGTCAAGACATTTACTTGCATAGATTTAGTTTATAAGAATAATCAGTGCTAAAAATTAATAATTTGGTTGTATTTAAGTGATCCTTTAATCGGTATCTGGTACAATACTGAACGTATTTATTATTAAGTAAGTTGAAACTAAGTTTGTTAGATAAAAATACTAAGCTATTGTTTCGAGCGAGGAAAAAAACCTATTAAGATAAGAGATTGTAAAGGCCACATTGATTGACGCCCGAAAACGGAGGTTTATTCATTCAAACAGTAACAGGTGAACTTGTGAAGCGTCAACAGTGCATGACTGCGATAATGGTGACCAAACCGACTAATGCCTTAGAAACTATATGGAACTGTAGGAGGCCCATTTTGGCTGTGGCTATTCCCTTCTTGTTGCTACCATGGCCGCTTCTGAACAGTTCTCAGGTAAGGTCAGGTCGCATTCGACTTGGATGGTGGACATAGTTGTTAAACAGGATTCTGTAAAGTAACATGAAGACCACGCTTTATTCTGTTTTGTTTGGGAGGCCCTGGTGGGATGTAAAGCGACAAATTAATTTTGTTTAGATTCAATTATACTCGAAAAGGTTTATGCAGTGTAGCTATAGCTGTTTCTGACCTTTTCTAAGCTTGTGTATAGCCGGCGACAATTTTAGAAACCCTTTATAGTTATTAGTTTCATGTAGTTCCGGAGCTATATCTTACTTAATGGACTGTAACTGTAGTTTAAACTTAACAGGAAACCGCTTGCGCTTACGTTGTAGCCGTCATGGCTTTCTTTTGGCTGTTAGAAGTGGTTCCTTTAGCTGTTACAGCATTACTCCCAGTATTCATGTTCCCCGTCATGGGCGTCATGTCGACCAAGGAGGTTTGCAACGAATATATGAAAGAAACCCTGATGATATTTTTGGGTAGTTTAATGGCGGCCACAGCCGTCGAACATTGCAATTTACATCAAAGAATAGCGCTCCGCGTCTTAAGAATCGTTGGCTCATCCCCAAGATGGTTGTTACTCGGGTTTATGGTAACTACCACCATCTTGTCAATGTGGATTAGTAATTCCGCTACAACTGCTTTGATGGTACCTATTGTGGAAGCGGTTTTGTTGCAGCTGACCTCTTCAACGTCGGAACGCAAAGAGACCATAGGTATAATCAGCAGTGTATAGTACTTCTCTTCGAGAGAAGTGTAATTGTAACATGATTCTTCCCAACATCATTTTACATTTGGAGCAAGTTACCGAATCACATACGCGATAAATAGTTCCCTCTTCATTAATCTATTAGCTCTTAACTATTTGCCAAGGCGCATGCGCTTGTGGATTTTTGTCCCACGTCAAGGTGATGTTTGTGGGTTGATTGCTGAGGATTTAGTAACAAACAGTTATTGAATTCACCCTGCACTGTGCGATGCCCATCTGAAGTTTGATGAGCGGGAGAGCAAACAAAAATGTTCATGAGCCTGGGAAGAATCACGTTACGTAACTAAAGTATTAGGAGGATACAGAGTGTCATCCTTCTTCTATTATCCCCTTCTGATAGAATTGTCTTACGAAGTTCTGACAGGTAAAGCTTATACTTCTTACGTAAATGCATATTTAGGCTCTATACATCTGGAGGATGTAGAGAAACGCAAGGATTCGGGACCATTTAGAAAGAATTCAATGCCGATTCCGTTGTCAACCAGGGGTTCAATCAGTCATAGGTCTAGTATGGCCCAACAGATCGAAGATGATGAGGCTAGTAAATTCCTCAGAAAAGCTTTGTTCCTGGGAGTAAGTATACTGACTAATTTAGGTAGAAGCATATTCCCCTGTATAACATTTGGCTTTACATTATTGAAGGTCTGTTACTCAGCAAATATCGGTGGAACAGGTATAGAACTTTTATAGGGAAAAATAGTAGCGACACCGGGAATTCCTTCCTCCCCGACTAAATTGTGAACGGATGAAGGAATTTCTTGTGTCGCTTGTAATGTGTTCTTGGTAATGGGAAACATCGCTTTACAAATACTCGCCTATAGGTACTTTAACTGGTACTACGCCGAATTTAATTCTTAAAGGACAGATAGAAAGGTGTAGTAGAATGATTAAAGACAAGTTACCTTTGTCATAATAATAAAAATTATTGCTTATAGCGATTACAAAGATTATCACGATATCACTTTTGCATCTTGGATGATGTTCAATTTTCCTGGAGCGATTATTTGTATGATTGCGGCTTGGATTTTCTTACAAGTTGTTTACCTTCGAAAATGGTACTTGCATAGTGGCAGTGGTAGAAATATAAGCCAAACTAGATAGTTCAAGCACTGCGGTTTAGGCCAATAGCTTTTCTAATTTGGGGCAATAATTAAGTCATGACACAAAAAGCTACTTAGTATCTTGGTGTTTATTTACTTCCGCCTGTGTTTGAACGTCACTCGCATCTAATCATAAACTCAATAGCCCTAGCAACAAAGAACGAGAAGAGGCTTGTAACGAACTTATTGCCGAAAAGTACCAGTCTTTGGGTGATATGACGTAAATTCAACCTATAAGAGTAGCTCTATTAGAGACGAGACTAATTGATTTACTGATAGTTTCCACGAAAAGGCAGTTGGAGTTTTGTTCATTATTATGGTATTCATGTTCTTTTTCCGTGAACCCGAGTTCATACCGGGTTGGGGCAGTTTCAGACCAACGGGGTAATGGCTAAGGCATTGCGTACTCTCTTTTAATTTTATTGACAACTTCGAAGGTCTTTAACTTTAGATACATGCAAGACGGTGCCACTGCCATCTTCATAGTCGTCCTCATGTTCATTATACCAGCCGATCCCAGTAACTTTTCCACAAGTCCTGCTTTGCTGGAATGGAGCGTTGTCCACGAAAAAGTCGGTTGGGGTTTGGCATTGTTGTTAGGTGGTGGATTCGCCATAGCCGAGGGTGCTAAGGTTAATACTGCAGTCAATCAACCGATCTACATCATTGGTTTCAGTCTAATTTTCGGATTTTTTGGGGTGAAATTTAACTGTAGCAATCAGGATTGTCACAATGGCTTGCCCAATCCTTATCCGATGTGGACTTCGGCTCGACTTTGAATTTGCAGTTGGCCGTGAGCATTATTGCTCTAGTTTTAACGGAAGTCACGAGCAACACGGCGACGTCAACAATTTTACTTCCGGTTATAGGGAAAATGGTAAATTTTAACCCTTTAGACACACCATTGTACAAAATTTGCTTTTAATTTCGGGTGCGTTTATATAGGCTGACCTAAAACGTGTTCACCCAATCACTTTGCAAATGCCAGGTAGGTTTTAGACCCAATTTAGGCCTAGAGATTTACCATATTCAAGGTTATTCACTAACAAACTATTAAAGTATGTATTTCATGCTCGTACGCCTTCATGTTACCAATTGCAACTGGTCCTAATGCCATTGTTTTTGACGCGGCAAAGTTTGCCCCGATTGACATGGTATAGAATTTTAAAGGAAAACTCTAGTGGGACATGATTAATGAGGTTAACTTTAAATGTAGGCCATACCAGGGATAATTATGAAGTTTCTATGCCTGGCAGTGATCATTGTCATGATAAACACCCTTGGCTATCCTATTTTTGACCTTGACACTCCTTTGGTCAGAAATTTTGAAAACGTTACCTCAGACCCATTGAACAGCACGCTTTTCTAAACAATTAGTCAACACTGTTGTTACGTAGTTAGAATCTTACAGGCGCTCGAGCCTCAGTATCCCACTGTATAAATGATAAGGATACCTCTTTGGTAGAACCTTTTGGTAGAACCTTTTGGTAGAACGTAGAATATTCCATTAATATTTGTACAATGATGTAAATAAATGTTTTATACTCATGCGCAAGAATCTTTCATAAACATTAGATTCGTATTAAAATATTTTTGATATGAATTTCCCTATTTCAACAATTCTGTCGTAACAGCACGTGACAAATGTTTTTTGAAGTTGGCGCCGGTGGGCTTATGGTGGTGAAGTGATATTTTTCTTTCGCGTATTTCAAAAGAATGGGCCGATGGGGATTATAATAGTAAGTTTAAGCATTGAACTTTTATCTTCGAAAACGGTTAGAATTACTGAATTTAGACTTTTGACATTGGAAATTAATTTTAATTTAAAAAATCTATCGACTCTAAAAGCTTAAATCCTTTTTAGAATAATAAAACACGTCAATACACAAGTCTCATTAAAATTTCATATCATTTGGATGAATAGGACACAGGATCTGCCCAAAAAACCTACCTCTTCCCATAGAACTTAATGTTAATTTTGGGTTCCTTCGAAATTCCCGCCGATAATCCAAAAGGCGCGAGGTGCGTGATCGAGTGGGCTATGGCCGCAGATGCAGACTCCCGCCATCTCACGACTCTCTTCAGCATCGATCTTCCATCTTTGGTTCGAACTTCGAAGTTCGAAGCCGGGTGGTGAGTAATTTTGTTTTAATTTGAGCATTGTTTTATTTAATTTTCAGCTTAGTTAATCGATATTTTCCTACACATTATATTCAACTT
This sequence comes from Phalangium opilio, assembly GCA_019434445.1. Taxonomy (NCBI): domain Eukaryota; kingdom Metazoa; phylum Arthropoda; class Arachnida; order Opiliones; family Phalangiidae; genus Phalangium; species Phalangium opilio. The sequence continues at coordinate 77,199 of JAEQBA010002957.1, forward strand.
GTTGAGTTTAAAGAGAAATAGTATTAAAATTGAGGAAAGTGTAGGGATGGTGTCAATATCATTGAAAGAAGTTAAGCCTTGGCTTCTTTGTCTTTTTATGACATTGATTGACAGATGGGAAGGGGGTAGGGGTATTAAAAAGGAGTCACAAGATTGATAAGGACTAGATCAGCAGATCAGTCTTCGTTCTTTTTAAGCTAAAGCCCAAGTTTTTGTTTCATTTGTCAGCGACTTAAGATATGGAGAAACCATTGACAACAGTGAATTTTAACAAATCATTGACTCCTTCTGATCCAGAGTCCAATAAAGTTCTAATTATCGGACAATATGAAAATATATGTCAAGCGGGATATAAAAAAGTTAAATGCAAACTCTTACCCAGGGTGACGGAAGAAGTAAGTGCGTTCAATATGGTTTAAGAAATGCATTCTTTTATAAACCTTAAAATTACTTAGATGTATTCTGGCGTCTTAGACAGTCTAAGAGAACGAACTTCATTGAAAGATAATATACCTCTTTACTTGGACAACAAAGCTATTTTAGGAATATTACCATCTAAATGTTCGCGTCATAACTCTAGTTCAAGAAATGTTGTGTTAACTAAAATGGTTAAAAAATTAACTAATGATTCTGATAGCTGCATTGTTGTAAGTATTTTTAAAACTAATTTTAATTAAGGATTAGAAAGAATATGATTTAACTGTCTTTAACAGGTTATATGTGAGAAAGCCAATGTTTACGCATCAGCTTGCGCAATTGCAAGGGTTTTTCCTTTATATTCACGGAAATCATCTGATAAAAACCGTTCACAGACAATTACAGTTGAATTTGTAACCGTAGATGAACGAGATAGTGAATTAACGGATGGTGAAGTTAAATGTTTGAAAACCGCCGCTGAAGGAATTCAATTAACAGCTAGAATTGTTGATACTCCTTGTTCAGATATGCATACTGATATTTTCATTAAAGTAATTAGTAAATTAATTTTAATAATATCATTTTCAGAAGTTCGTTCTTCGTTAATTTTTTTTTTTTTTTTTTGTGTGTGTTAGGAAGTTCAAAAGGTCGGAGAAGCCTTAGGAATTAAAGCATTAGTGATTCAAGGAGAGGAATTGAAAGAGAGAGGTTTTATGGGAATTTATTCAGTTGGGCAAGCAGCCCTCCATGCCCCTGCTCTGGTTGTTCTTTCTCACGAGCCAGTTGGAGCTACAGAAACTGTTGCCTGGGTTGGAAAAGGAATTGTTTATGATACTGGTGGACTTAGCATTAAAACAAAAGTAAAAACAAATAGTTCAATTCAGGGTTCATACAAACCTGGAAAACCTGGGAAAATCAGGGAAATAAATAGCTGACAAAAACCTCAGGGAAATTCAGAATTTTTAGTAAAATTCAGGGAAATCAGGGAAATTTGCGTCAAACAGGGGCCGAGTAATTAAGCAAAATGTCCGTAAACATACCACCCTCCATAGGATTAACATTACACTATATTTTGGAGGCTCGTAACTCTGGTTATATTAGAGATACGGGGATGTCCTTTGAGTATGTTATAGTCACATTTGCCCCCCATCCAACCATACTAAAATCTTAGGGCTACGACAAGCAGGGGCCGAGTAATTAAGCAAAATGTCCATAAACATATCCTCCATAGGATTAACATTACACTATACTTTGGAGGCTCATAACTCTGGTTCTATTAGAGATACGGGGATGTCCTTCGAGTATGTTATAGTCCAATTTGTCCCCCATCCAACCATACTAAAATCTTAGGGCTACGACAAACAGGGACCGAGTAATTAAGCAAAATGTCCGTAAATATACTCTCCATAGGATTAACATTACACTAAACTTTGGAGGCTCGTAACTCTGGTTCTACTAGAGATACAGCGATATTCTTTGAGTGTGTTATAGTCCTATTTGCCCCCCATCCAACCATACTAAAATCTTAGGGCTACGTCAAACAGGGGCCGAGTAATTAAGCAAAATGTCCGTAAACATACCACCCTCCATAGGATTAACATTACACTATATTTGGAGGCTCATAACTCTGGTTCTACTAGAGATACGGGTATGTCCTTTTAGTATGTTATAGTCCTATTTGTCCCCCCTCTTTCGATAACATTTGATCCATAAGATACTCCATATAAGGGAAAAACCTCGTAAACTCAGGGAAGTATATGGGAAAAAACCTGGAAAACTCAGGGAAGTATATGGGGGGAAAAACCTCATGGAAATCTCAGGGAAATTTGTTTTCCAAAATTTGTATGAATCCTGTCAATAGTTTTAGCATAATTTAATAGTTTAATTAATCTAAACTTAACGTTTAATTAAATAATTAAGTTTAATTAATCTAAACTTACGGTGTATCCATTTAATTTTCTTTATAGACTTCAATGCCTGGAATGAAACGGGATTGTGGTGGTGCAGCAGCTGTTTTGGGTTCATTTTACGTTGCTGTTAAAATGGTAAAGTATTAATACTTAATAGTATTATTTTTTTAGAATACCTTGTTCAACATCTTATAATTAAAATAATTTTCCTAGGGTTTTGAACAAAATCTCCACGCTGTTTTCTGTTTAGCGGAAAATGCTGTGGGTCCTAAATCAACTCGGCCCGATGATATTATTACTATGTATTCTGGAAGATCAGTTGAAATTAATAACACAGATGCGGAGGGTCGACTTGTTCTTGGAGATGGAGTAGTCTACGCTGATCGGGACCTGAAAGCTGATATCATTCTGGATATGGCAACCTTAACTGGAGCTCAGGGTGTATCAACTGGGAAGCACCATAGCGCTATTTTAACTAATAGTGAAGAATGGGAACAAGCTGTAGTTAGAGCCGGGAGAAATTCCGGTGATCTAGCTCATCCCTTACCATATTGCCCTGAACTTCATTTTTCAGAGTTTGCCAGTGCAGTTGCTGATATGAAAAACTCCGTTGCGGTAAATATTAATATACTTTTAACTGTTTAAAGGGAGGGTGAAGTAGAAAATCAAGTGATTTTTTATCGATTCTTCTACTAATTATAAAACCAGTCTGCATAGTGAAACATTCAGGAAATACCAGTTCCGAATGATTTTAAAATTCAAATTAGGTTCAGATTTTAAGGATAATTTTAAAGAAGGACCTCCGACCAATCGCGTAACGCCTTGCCTTTTTGTTAACAAAATTCTCGTGGCACGTTCCGCGTTGAATGAAATTTATCACGAGATTTGATAAAATTCGCGCGCGACGTGATAATCGTGGCGCGAGACATGGAGCATGCGTGCCACGAGAATTTTTTAAATAAAAAGGCAGGGCGTTGCGCGATTGGCCGGAGGACCTTGTTTAAAATTATCCTTAAAATCTCAAAACTAATTTGATATAATTTTAAAATCATTCGGAATCTGTATTTCCTGAATGTTTGACTATGCAGACTGGTCTTGTAATTAGTAGAAGAATCGATAAAAAAATCACTTGATTTTCTACTTCACCCTCCCTTTAAAAAATATTAATTAGCGTTTGTTTAATTTAATTTAATCTTTTCTTCCGATTTTGATATTTCTCAGGATCGTAGTAATGCCACATCAGCTTGCGCTGGTTTGTTTATCGGAGCCCATTTAGGTTTTGAAGATTATTCAGGTGTTTGGATACACGTGGACATTGCTAGTCCAGTTCACGCTGTATGGAACCTTTTATTAATATTAAATTAATTAACCCTAATACTAGTTTTGATAAGTAATTTCTTAATTACAGGGAGACAGAGCAACTGGGTATGGTGTGGCATTGTTAACTTCCCTCTTTGGTTACGCGTCAAAAGAACCAATGCTTCAAAGTTTGTCACCTTTCACCCAATCTGATAGCAATTCTGCTAAGAGGATGCGATTAGCGTGAAACCTAAATACTTTTTTTTTCTATGGATGAAGAGATATATTGGAATTTCATAATTTTGCAAAAGAAGTTTTATTAACTTTAATTTGTATTTGTTCTTTATCTTTAAAATGGAGGGAATTATAATAAATGCTTAATAATTAAACGTCCACGTGTCTTTATTTATTCAAAAAAACGCGCCTTCGTCTCTAGTCAGGTGGTTTTTAGGCTTAATGGGAAGCTGTATTGTGATTGGTTCATATTGACCACCAGTGTCTCGTGGCCAGGCTGGGAAATAAGGATATTTTTTAAACTAGTCCTTTGGACCAGTGACCCCTAGTGTCTGAAATCATTTACTGGTCTCCGGACTGGTCCCAGCCTTTGCTCTCCAATAGATTTGCAATTAATAAACTGGTCCCGAGGACCAGTAACCCCCACTTCTTGAATTAAAAAACTAGTCCAAGCAATTAATAAACTGGTTTTGGACCAGAGGAAATGTGCTATTTCCCAGCCTGCTCGTGGCGTTCATTAAAATTTCATAATTTTGCAAAAGAAGTTTTGTTAACTTTAATTTGTATTTGTTCTTTATCATTAAAATGGAGGGAATTATAATAAATGCTTGATAATTAAACGTCCACGTGTCTTTCTTTATTCAAAAAACGCGCCTTCGTCTCTAGTCACGTGGTTTTTAGGCTTAATGGGAAGCTGTATTGTGATTGGTTCACCGGTGTCTCGTCGCGTTCATTCAATGTGTTGGTGATAGTTTTGTTGACTTTTATTTGTGAAACACTGCGATTATCCCTCAAGTTAATTTTAACTGAATTTTATGGTCAATTTTCGTTTGTAATGGGTAGTAAGAAACATAAAAAACATCATAGATCCGAGAAAAAAGAATTGAAAGAAGGCAAAACTGGTAAGTAAACGAACGTTCATTGTGGCCAAGGCTTAGGGTTTTTATTTAATGATTTTTTAGAATGGAATTATATTTCGATTTTTGAATGGGGCAATTAGAAACGTTTTTATGAATATTGGATTAGTATAAATTCACGTTTAAATTTAATATTTTCAATGATTAGATCGCCTGGAGAAACCCTTGAAGCTCGTTTTAAAAGTTGGTGGAAGTTCTAGTAGCGTACAAGCACCCGCATCACCCAGCATCCAAGCTAGTGATGTTTTGCAATTGCAAACAAATGTCATTCCTCAAGGACAACCGCCGCCACTACAAGCCCTTGATCAAAAACACGTGTTACTCGCACCTGCATCTATTCCAGGACCTTCTGTAGTTGTCCCTCCCACTGTTATTAATCCTCATCAACAGCTTCCTATTGGTGACCCATTATTAGTCCCAAAGGAAGAGAAAATGGATATAATGGTGGCAACAACAACGGAATCTCATCATAGCCACGAGAAACACAAAAAATCTAAGAAAAAGAAAAAGAAGAAATCAAGTGATAGGGATCGTGATAAACACCAGAAGAGACATAAGCATCATCACCACCATCATCATCATAGAGAACATTCCCATGAACGCAAGGTATCATGTGGTGGTTTTACTTTCTCAAGAAAAGATGTTATAAACTAGGATTAGATATTCATGGATTAACTAACTCTAGGGATTGTTCACTAACTGGGTTTCCCATGTTCCGAATTATTCCTTGATTCCTCTCTTCATTCCCCAAATTTATTGGACCAAAACGGATGTAGGTATAGCGCCATCTCTAGGCAAAATAAATCGTTTTTTTTTTCAATTTAGGCAGAAATTCAATTTTGAAGTCATAGACATAGAACACGTCATAGACATAGAACACGTCATAGACATAGAACACGTCATAGACATAGAACGCGTCATAGACATAGAACGCGTCATAGACATAGAACGCGTCATAGACATAGAACGCGTCATAGACATAGAACGCGTCATAGACATAGAACGCGTCATAAACATAGAACGCGTCATAAACATAGAACGCGTCATAAACATAGAACGCGTCATAAACATAGAACGCGTCATAAACATAGAACGCGTCATAAACATAGAACGCGTCATAAACATAGAACGCGTCATAAACATAGAACGCGTCATAAACATAGAACGCGTCATAAACATAGAACGCGTCATAAACATAGAAGGCGTCATAAACATAGAACGCGTCATAAACATAGAACGCGTCATAAACATAGAACGCGTCATAACAGGGTTCGTACGGAACCTGGATATCCTGGATAACCTGGATAAGTCAGGGATATGAAAAATAGGGGAAAAAGTCAGGGATAAGTCAGGGATTTAAAACATTTTACTAAAAAGTCAGGGATATGTCAGGGATTTTGTTTGGCATATCAAACCATTCTTCATGCAATGCTAAATATGAGCCAGGTGTGATGAAGTGGGCTCTGGTAAACACCTTAAAATGGTCAGGGATATAGGCAACATTTGGTCAGGGATAACCTGGAAAAGTCAGGGATTTTCGATGTAAAAATTTCGTACGAACCCTGCATAAACATAGAACGCGTCATAAACATAGAACACGTCATAGACATAGAACACGTCATAGACATAGAACACGTCATAGACATAGAACACGTCATAGACATAGAACACGTCATAGACATACAACACGTCATAGACATAGAACACCTGATATTTGGTCCAATTTTCTTATAACTTCCTGTTAGGGATAGTAGCTGCTGCTAGGGGGCGTTTGGAATATGCATGCTTCATCCTTTGGGGGACCGAACTATCCCTAGTGTTAGTTAATCCATGAGGTATTTCAGTACAAGGAATCCATGATTTGAACCTTTCATGATTCCTAATATATAGGCCTATTTATTTTTTTAAGGAAAAACGTCGTAGGGAGCATGATCATGATCATGGATCTAAGGAAATGCCCCAAAAAAGGCAAATGGTGGACTCTAATTCTATTTTTTGTGGCGGTGATAGAACTAATAGAGATCCAAGGTCATGTACTTTAAAGAAAAAGTCCACTAAAACTCCTCTTCAGTTGCTTTTAAGTTATTTTCTCAAAACTTTCCAAAAGTAAGTTTTGAAATCTTAAATTTATTTTAAAGGAACGTTTAGCTAACATAACATTATACCTTAAAAGAATGGCTGCTTTTTCTAAATATAAAAGGAAAAACATTTAAACAAAAATAAATGATCTCTTATTACAAAATAATTAGCATTTTATTAGTCTTAAAAATGAGGACTACCGTGTCACCATTGGTTTAGTGGTGTCTGCTAAACTGAACCCCTCACCCTTACCTCTCTCAGTCTGTGAAATTTCAACCAATCCCATAGGGGTATGGAGTTCAGTTTAGAAGACGCCACTAAACCAATGGTTGCACACTAGACCAGTCTGGGAAATAGCAGCGCACTTCCTCTGGTCCAAAACCAGTTTATTAATTGCTTGGACTAGTTTTTTAATTCAAAAAGTGGGGGTTACTGGTCCTCGGGACCAGTTTATTAATTGCAAATCTATAGGAGAACAAAGGCTGGGACCACTCCGGAGACCAGTTTATTATTTTGGACACTAGGGGGGGTCACTGGTCCCAAGGACTAGTTTAAAAATTATCCTTATTTCCCAGACTGCACTAGACTAATAAAATGCTAATTATTTTGTAATAAGAGATCTTTTATTTATCTTTTAATATTCTTCCTTTTATATTTTGAAAAAGCAGCCATTATTTTAAGGGATGATGTTACGTTATCTAAACTTTTCCTATAATTTTTACATCCGTTTTTTCAGGAAAGATCCCCAACAATTTTTTGCATGGCCAGTTAGTGATATTATCGCGCCTGGATACTCCAGTATTATTAGCCATCCAATGGATTTTAGTACAATGAAAACGAAGGTAGAAGCCAAGGATTATAAGTGTATAAATGATTTCAAAGTAAGTTCTTTTAATTTCCTAATAGAAATTAAATTATAACATCCTTTAATTAATTTCCTAATTTATTTATGTTTTTAGAATGATTTGAAACTTATGTGCGATAATGCCATGATCTATAATCGTCCTGACACAGTTTATTTTAAAGCCGCAAAGAAAATGTGGCATGGACAAAAATTATTTACTCGAGTGAGAAAAATAATAAGTGTAACAGGGTTCATACAAACCTGGAAAACTGGGAAAAATCAGGGAAATAAATAGTTGACAAAAACTTCAGGGAAATTTTGAATTTTTAGTAAAATTCAGGGAAATTTGCGTCAAACAGGGGCCGAGTAATTAAGCAAAATGTCTGTAAACATACTCTCCATAGGATTAACATTACACAAAACTTTGGAGGCTCATAACTCTTTTTCTACTAGAGATAGGGGGATGTCCTTCGAGTATGTTATAGCCCTATTTGTCCCCTATCCAACCATACTAAAAACTTGAGATTCGAGTAAAAAGGGGCCAAGTAATTGAGGAAAATGTTCGTAAACATACCCTCCATAGGATTAACATTACACTAAACTTTGGAGGCTCATAACTCTGGTTATACTAGAGATAGGGAGATGTCCTTTGAGTATGTTATAGTCCAATTTGTTCCCCCCCCCCTCCTTCGTTAACATTTGCACATATACGGGAAAAACCTGGAAAACTCAGGGAAATTTGTTTCTCAAAAGTTGTATGAACCCTGGACTGTAGTTTACTTAAAAAATTATGATGTATAAATTAATTCATGTTGTTTTCTTTAGGAACAACTTATGTCTTTATCGCGTAATCTTCCATTTATTCTTGACATGTCACCGGAAGAACTGGGTTTTGATCCCAAAGAACATGTTGAAGAAATCACCCAATTAGAAGGCGGATCTGAACTTACGTTAAATGAGTCTCCGGAAATGAAGATGAAAAAGCACAAGTCCAAACATTCAGATGATAAAAGGCAACTTTTTGGCTAAATTTTTTACTTTGTCATTTAAATTATTTATTAGGTTTGTTATAATATAATAATATAATTTTTAGTTACGTACAAAGTGACGATGATGATATGGCACCAGATGAGATTCTCATTCAAGCTCAGAAAGCTGCTAGAGCCGCTGCTGATAAATTAACATTGAAAAAGCCAAATTCTCAGGTTGGTTAAAATTAAAATTAAAATTAAAAACTTGGAAGAACTTCTTAAAGGGAGGGTGAAGAAGAAAATCAAGTTATTTTTTATCGATTCTTCTACTAATTTTAAGAACAGTCTGCATCATAGTGAAACATTCAGGAAATACCAACTCCGAATGATTTTAAAATTATTTCAAATTAGGTTCGGATTTTAAGGATAATTTTAAACAAGGACTGCCGACCAATCGCGTAACGCCCTGCCTTTTTATTAACAAAATTCTCGTGGCACATTCCATGTCTCGCGCCACGATTATCACGTCTCGCGCCTAATTTTATGAAATCTCGTGATAAATTTCATTCAACACGGAACGTGCCACGAGAATTTTGTTAATAAAAAGGCAGGGCGTTACGCGATTGGTCGGAGGTCCTTGTTTAAAATTATCCTTAAAATCTGAACCTAATTTTAATTTTAAAATCATTCGGAGCTGGTATTTCCTGAATGTTTCACTCAATGCAGGCTGGTCTTATAATTAGTAGAAGAATCGATAAAAAATCACTTGATTTTCTACTTCACCCTCCCTTTAAGCTTATTAACTTAAGTAATAATAATTAATTTAATACCCTTTGATAGTTTGCCTTTTTGCGGCAGAAAGATGATGGTAGTACTTCATTGTCAATCCTCAATCCTAAGGGTAAAAATCTTCATTAAGATTAAGACGAACCATTAAATTTAATTAATTAATATCTTTGGAGTAATTTTTTGTTTTTTTTCACGCGTTTTATTTAGGAGCTGAGGAGAAGGAGGTGAAACTGGAGCAGCTGATGGGTAAGCTGGGCCACGGAGGCGGATCTATCACTGGCTTCAAAGAGGACCCTAAAAACGTAGTTCGACCAGGTCGGGAACCCAAAAAAAAAAAAAAAAAAACATCAATGCAAAATCAATCAATGAGATTTAACTTTAAAATAATACTTTAAAAAAGAAACTAAACACTCTGCACAGCACCCACTAAATTGGCGGCAAAATAATTAAAAGAATTAGGTTTAATTTTAGTTAGAGATGACGAGAAAAATATTGTTTTTAATTGCAGGGTTCATACAAACCTGGAAAACCGGGAAAACCTGGAAAAAATCAGGGAAATAAATAGCTGACAAAAACCTCAGGGAAATTTTGAATTTTTAGTAAAATTCAGGGAAATCAGGGTTAAATTTACGACAAACAGGGGCCGAGTAATTAAGCAAAATGTCTGTAAACATACCCTCCATAGGATTAACATTACACTATATTTGGAGGCTCATAACTCTGGTTCTATTAGAGATACGGGGATGTCCTTTGAGTATGTTATAGTTCTATTTGCCCCCCATCCAAGGATACTAAAAACTTGGGGTTGCGTCAAACAGGGACCGAGTTATTAACCAAAATGGTCATCTACACACCCTCCATAGGATTAACATTACACTATACTTTGGAGGCTCATAACTCTGGTTCTACTAGAGATACGGGGATGTCCTTCGAGTATGTTATAGTCCTATTTGTCCCCCATCCAACCATACTAAAAACTTAGGGCTACGACAAACAGGGGCCGAGTAATTAAGCAAAATGTCTGTAAACATACCCTCCATAGGATTAACATTACACTATATTTGGAGGCTCATAACTCTGGTTATATTAGAGATAGGGAGATGTCCTTTGACTATGTTATAGTCCTATTTGCCCCCCTCTTTCGATAACATTTGATCCATAAGATACTCCATATACGGGGAAAAACCTGGAAAACTCAGGGAAGTATATGGGGGGAAAGCCTCATGGAAATCTCAGGGAAATTTGTTTTCCAAAAGTTGTATTGTATGAACCCTGTAATTGGTTTTCTCGTTATCAGTTTGACAAAAATTCTTACTTACTCAGAGAAGCCAGTCTTTCCCAGTAACATTTAGAAATTATTAATTTAATAATTTCCCTTTGTTTTTTAATGGTTCTTCAGTTATAGTGGTTTTGTTTCTATTTGGGTGTTTTTTATTAATTATTAATTAATAATTATTATTTTTAATATTCTACTTTCTAATTAAGGTACTTAAATATTCTTTATCTTTTATATTTACAGTCAAAAATTTGAACTACGGAAGTTTCTGTTCCTACGCTCCGCAGTATGATTCAATGTTTTCAAATTTGACTAAAGATGAGTCTATAATGGTATTGAATACATATGGGGATGAACTTGGCGCCCAATATGCTGAAAGGTTCGAGAATTCAGTGGTGGCATTAAAGAAATATCTCTATTCCGAGTTAATTAATGATTTAATTATTTCAGTTTAATGAGCTTTGCTAAGGACTGTGATTATGTTATGACTATGGTTGATAACATGTTAGATGCATTAACTGGCGGAATGCATTCCAAAACAATTAAACAGTTAGAGGAGGTTTGTTACTATTTTTAATTTTATTTTTATTATTATCTTAATTAGTTTTTAAATTAAACAAAAGCATAAGAAAATAATATATAGCTCCCTATAAGTATGAAACTCTCCTCCATTTAAGCATTCCATGATTGTAAACAGCATTTTCTTCCATTGAAATTTGTAAAAAGTTTCTAACGCCACCTATTGAGAGTTTTTGGCGTTAAAAAGATGAAATATTTGTTTGGAAAATTTTCAAATTTTATATTGTAATTAAATTGTTAAAGGTCTAGAAGTTATTATTATTATGATAATTATAACTGATTAAGTACATGTCAAAATTATCATAATAAATTAATAGATGGCGACACTGGTAGGAGGTAAGGAGCATCTCGAGCATCTCGTGTCTCTACGGGGGGGGGGGGGCGATATTTCCCCGGCCCATCGTGCCTTTCGCGGACACCCCTTAGGTGGCGGCGATGGTTTCGCCCCCCCTTTTACTCGTAGTACCGAAACTTCTCCCCACGTGGCGTTAAAAGCGTAAGCGCGCCAAATTTGGAAGCAAATGCTGTAGTATGAAAATGTACTACGTTTCATACTTATAGGGAGCTATATATTATTTTCTTATGATAAAAGGGGTTTACAATCAATTTAACAGAAAGTTTAACTCATCTATTTAATGTTTAGAGACGAAAAACTAACAAAACTAAAACACCCCCCGAAGTTGTTGTTGTTAATGGAAATGTACCTCAAGAAATGGATTTTAGTAATTATTAAAAACTATACTTTTATTTAAAATTAATTTAAATGACGACACTTAATTAACAACTTTAATTTTAGATGGAGCAGATGATCAATCTAAAGGCCCGAAAAATGTACTTCAAAGCAAACTTGATGAAACTTCAGCCCTGTTACAAGATTTAGCCAAAGCTCAACACGATAGACTAAGTCAAGCGCCACCATCTCATCTATCTAATATTCAAGGAGCCAATAAGGTTGAAGTTGAATTAGGTAAATAAAAAACATTTTAATTATAAATAAACATAAAAATAACTGTGGTTGTTTTTATCCACCTTATTCCCTTTCGCGCGAAGTTAGGCTTAGCTCGGGATTCATGGGGGTGAGTAACGGGAAGAAATTGGTCTGTCGTCCGCTACAGTACATATTTTTGGCTTTTGTAGCAGACGACAGACGAATTTCTTCCCGTTACTCACCCCCATGAATACCGAGCTAAGCCTAACTTCCTGCGAAAGGGAATAAGGTGGATTAATTAATTAATTTAATTTAATTTAATTCTTTCATTCATTCGTCTTTTGATAGCTGAAAAAGTAACGAGGGGTTTAACGGAAATAACCAGTCAGGTTAATCCAGGGAATGTAATTGGTCTTCAACAAATAAGGAAAGCAATGGGAATTAGTTACGAACCAATTCCCATTCCCATAGTAACTACAAATTCACCCAGTCCAATATTAATAGACCAAGATGCTTTGAATCAAACGATGATAGATTCAATTGTTGATAAAGGGGGGCATAAATCATCTATTGAAATGATGGACCAAGATCAAACCAGTTCAAATAAGGGTGAATCTAATTTAGATTGCGAATTAAGAGAGTTTCTGGACTCTAATTCAGTGCTACAAGGATGCGAAGCATCAGCCCTATAGTTTAGTTCGTTTAAAATCATCGTGTAAGGGTGTAGTTTTTAAAAATTCGAATTTTATACCATTCTAAGTCTATAAAACTATTTATTGGGTGTTCACCATTCATTGATGTACAATTTCACTGTAACCATTTTGTTTTTTGATATATAAAGCGGAATAATCAAAAATTGTGTGTTTTTATTTTTAATTAATCACCAAGGCTTAAAGTTTTACAGAAATTAAGCCTAGAATTTCAAATTCAAAGTTACTAAAGCATATAGTAGTTTTTGGCCTCTCACCAAGGCTTAAAGTTTTACAGAAATTAAGCCTAGAATTTCAAAGTTACGGAAATTAGGCCTAGAATTTCAAAGTTACAGAAATTAAGCCTAGAATTTCAAAGTTACAGAAATTAAGCCTAGAATTTCAAAGTTACAGAAATTAAGCCTAGAATTTCAAAGTTACAGAAATTAAGCCTAGAATTTCAAAGTTACAGAAATTAGGCCTATTATTTCAAAAGTAACTATAAATTATAAAATAAATTATTTATTTTAGAATAATATTACAATGAAAACAAAATTTCCCCAAACATGAAAAGGAAAAATTAGAAATTTATCGAACGATAAATTCAAAATTTGAATTATTTCCCGCCCTTAATTTTCATTGGTGTTTAAATGGAAATGGGTCGCTTTCCCACGTGATAGGAGGGAAGCAATCAACAGCGAACTGACGTCATCTAGTGGCGCATGAATCTTTTTTCTCCTTTTCCCGCAAATCTAGCGCGAGGAGGAAGCTAAAGCCTAGTTAGTTACAACGCCCTCAAGCGAACAATTAGAGAAAAACCAGGTAAGAAACTAATTTAAATGGCTTTAGTTCAATTAAAATAGACTTAAAGATTACGTGAAAGTTATCGGAATCTAAAGATATGCTTAATGACTCTCTGGACTATCGATTAGGCCCATACGAACTTTGTAAACGTCCCAAAAAATACGTTAGACGTACAGCCTCTCCACCGCCATTACCACGGGCTCAAGGAGTAGAAAACTGAGATCAGCGCGCACTGCGGTCTTTCATTTAACTATTTCACAAACTATTCCGGGTCGGCTAAACTAAGCTCAATCCTAACTAATAAGTTATTAATCTACATTATTTCGCGCATTTTTGATATAAGGAATAAAATACCGTACGGTACTTTTTAAACGTGGACTACGTTAGCGTAAAAATATTTGTTTTCCGCCATTACGCGTTACGTTTCAAGGCCAGCCAACGGTTCCGCGGCGCGGTGAACTACGGGCGTCCGAATCCGGAAACATGGCGTCCTAGAAGACGGACCTAAAGGGCCAAAGCGAAGCTGCGGTGCCGTGGAACCTAGCGGCCACCGACGGGGTAGGCCCAGATGGCGCTAATAATTAATGCAGATGGCGCTTAGAATTTTTGAGGTTCCTTTTGCTAGCACCAGGGTCATTTAAGATTTGTGACTGTAGGTTTTGCGTCTTTTAATTCGTACAGAAAATTTTTTAATATTTGTGATTTAATCAAGAGAGCCCCCCCAAGCCTTTGTTAACGAAGCTTATCCGCGTCGACCATGTTGAAAGTAGTGCATTCTTGCATATATAAGCCCCTAGGAATACTACACGCCCCAATCGTCCTGTTTTCCAAACCCGTATCCCGCGTACACACTGCTGTAAAGTGCTTGGCGCACGCCACTTGCGTCTTTCGTAGTTGTAGTTGGCACTGAAGCAAAACCTATATAGATATAGGGCTTCTAGGCCTAAGATACCGGTCTTTATAGATGGAATGGCTGAGAAACTTGAGGGCAAGTGTCATCTTGGAGCAAAGATGGAGATAGAAACGCGCTTTATAAAATCCGCCGAAAAATGGGAAAATAGGGGGGGGGGTAGTAAAAAAAATTTACGGTACGTTTAGTTTTGGACGCACATCCTTTGCGCATGGGGAGATCGACCTCCTCGCCTTATCTCTGTCATCCCCTACGTCAACTATGCGCGAGAAAGCTGCGCTCAGGCGGAGCGGTGTACCTTAGATTTACCCCCGATTTCACCACGCATGGATCATGGCTCCCTATACTGATTCTCTCTCCCTCTTTCTCTCCTCTTTGCTTGCCGTCACTAAGCTCAAGTCATATAATTATTTAAGGATTATGGTTCTTAGGAAACTTGGGGAGGGGTGAAATAGAGCTATTTCAATTCGGGGGGGGAAGGAGAGATTTTTAGGCGGGGTTTCGCTAGTCCCCGCCTAGGCGCCATATTGTGCGGGAAATTTAGCATAGAGTTCTTCAGCGGCCCGCACGGAGGGGAGGGTGAAAACCGGCTCCGTTTATAGTGTGTTACCACGAACTTTGTAGTGACGTCACATGCTCTTATCTCTTACCTTATTTTCAGGCGACCATATTGGCAGTCGCGAGACGTCGTCAGCTTGGGCAATACAAATTCGGGACCCAATATTGACGTCACAGTTTCCTCCCCCCCCCCAGCTTCGCGGTAGCACACTATTGGCAGGCCCAACTGTGACGTTTCCCCCCTTCAACTGATATAGCTCTATATAATATATAATTCATTGTATAGTCTTTTCTTTCCTTGTTAAAATTTTCATTTACTGGTGGTCAATAGGCCATATGGCTTTCAGACCTATACCAACTAATGAATAAATAAATAAATAGTCTTTAAATTTTACAAAAAAAAATAAAAGCTATATTTAAACATTGAAGTGTGTCTCAACCATCTTATCTAGTACGGCTGGCCTCTTTCAAGCCCCTTAGGACGGTTATACTCCTCTAGTCCTGTAGTCCCTCCCTTCCCCTACTTGAATGGCAACTGCTACGTACATGTACAGGTGCATAAGTACGGTTCGCTGTCAGCATATGCCAAAAGTATAGTATAAGCATATTATAGAATCAATATATTTTAGAAGGCTATCCAATTTTGGGGAATTTTTACTGTATTGTTTTACAAATAAATAAATAGTTAAAATCTTCAGCCTATTTCCCCAAAAGCGCATATATTTAGGCTTAATATTTTTTAGATATGAAACTAAAGTACATAATATTGGAATAGGGTAATGGCAGCCCTCTGCCTTCGACTGTATTAAGCTCTATGGGGAAATAACATGGGGTGCCATTAGTCTATTGCGTCCAAAACAAAATTGTATAACAAACAACTTGCAAACTTTTGAAAACTAATTAAAATGCGAAATGTTTGCTGTAAATTATTACATGTTCATTATCGGAAACTAGGTCGCAAAATAAGGCAGGCATATTTAAGAAGCGCACATGGCTACTAACAAATCTATTCAATCGCAAACAAAATTTTTGCTATGGTTACGAAATGAAACCCGTTTTGAAATTTTTATTGTGTGTTGTTTTGTCATTAGATAAATCACCCCCAGTTTATCTGCTTATTACGAAATGGAAGAAAACGACACAGTTTCGGAGGAAACTGCGGAGAAGGGAGATGCTGGTCAACAGCCAGAAGAAGAAATTACCGATATACAAAATTACTTGGCATCCTTCAATCAAGAGATTGCGGATGGAACTGCAGTTGTAACTCAAACCTCCGCGAGTGGAGATCACACAATCTTATCAACTACCGAAGGAGATGAAGATGGGGAAGAGAGACAAACCACAACGTATTATGTGGCCAGAGCTGATGGAAGTGGTCTTCAGGCTTTTCAGTACTCAACGGAACAGGCTCAGGTAATTTTTGCATGTAAATGAAAGGAAAATTTCTTTTAGCGTAACATTATACCTTAAAATTAAGCCACTAAACCAATTCTAGCAACCGTGTCCGCGTCCCCCATCCAACCGTGCCCCCCCCGCGTCAACCCAACAAACCGGTCTTTAAAGAAAATATTTGCCTATTTACGCTTTCCAATAAATCGGCTTCGATACAGCCATCCATCAAATTAAACGTAAACTTAATCGGTTTTTATCCACGCTTGCTTTTCGTGTACCCGGGGTTAACTCACAAACACAGGCATACAATACCTCAGCGCAAGAACTAGGTCTGGTTATATTACCACGCACACCTAGCTAAAAATGGGGGGGGGGGGGGACAGAAATAGACGGGAAAATGGCGGACGGTCTTCCTGATTCGTCTGACGCAGACCACGCCCCATTTTCCCGACTATTCCTCCTCCATTTCTAGTGTCCCACCGGACCTGAGTCATTCCACAGTAAGCGTGCCGATTTCCCTCAGATTACGCATTCCCCCCCCCCCCATCATCCTTGGTATTCATGGGGTTATTACTCTGTAGTTGTGCTACAAAGTTTAAGCTCATAGCCACATTTATAAAGCGGAGAAAATTCTATGTGACAGGCTGACAATGAAGCTATGCATGCTGGAAATGATGGGGACAATCAAGGAGTACAAACTGCGTATATCGCTGTACCTGATGATGAAGAACCCGTCATTAAAAGTGAAGCTCCTGAAGAAATTGTAAATAACACACAAACACATAATTTTCATGATGACATTGTCATAAATTAAACATTAATTTAAAGACCGGTGAACCGCACGATAACCAAAATCAAGATGTAAGCGAAATACATGATCAGTCGGCAACTATAGTTCACCCGCAAACTATTAGAATGCTAGTCAGACAACCTGATGGGACGGAAACTGAACAAACTATACCCGTATCGGCTACTGGAGGCTCGACTTTGGTTACCAGTGATGGACAAGAGATTCATATGAGTGACGAAGGAACTCTACAGATGATGGCTAGTTTAGCCGAACAGTCTGCTGCAGCGGAAGATGGAAATAATCAAGTAATTTGATTGGTTTTGATTCCTGTGACTCTGTAAAATAGCTGTCTCAGTTGTGACGTCCGTGCCTATTTAAAACGTCACGGGCTTAGCTTTGACAGTTGGTGGCCATGATTGGTACCGCTTAGGTTCTATGGGCAAATAGCATGGGCGGCGTCACACTAAGACTTCTGAGATAGCTCTAATGTACAAGTGGAAATTGTGAACCTGTGTTAAGGACTTATTGGAAAGGGATGTTTGAAAGGTTTCTTAAATTTTTAGGTAATCCTTAATACTGGTAATGCCTACCAAACTGTAACTATAGTACCGTCGGACACAAACCCTGGGGAAGTCAGTTACGTTTTGATAGTTTCGCAACCTGATGATAAGGAGGTTGAGGAAGACAAAGAGGCCAACATGGATATGTCAGTTTATGATTTCAATGAAGGCGGTGAGAAAATAACCAGCGAAGTCTTAAATGACACGCAAGGAGCCCAAGATGGAACGCCCGTGACCACCAAAGTGCGCACAATAAAAATCACCCCGAAAAAGAGCCAAACTGTTACCCAAGCTCACATGTGTAATTATTGTAACTATACCAGTCCTAAACGTTATCTGTTGTCGCGGCACATGAAGTCTCATTCGGAAGAGCGACCTCATAAATGTTCCGTGTGTGAAAGAGGCTTTAAGACGTTAGCTTCTTTACAAAATCACGTCAATACCCATACGGGTACTCGACCCCATCAGTGCAAAGAGTGCGAAGCCGCCTTTACCACGTCGGGAGAATTGGTTCGGCATGTTAGGTACAAGCACACTCACGAAAAGCCTCACCGTTGCACCGAGTGCGATTACGCTAGTGTAGAACTCAGCAAGCTCAAGAGACATATGCGTTGCCATACTGGAGAGCGTCCTTACCAGTGCCCTCACTGTACCTACGCCAGTCCTGATACGTACAAGTTGAAACGTCATCTGAGGATTCACACTGGCGAAAAGCCCTACGAATGTGACATTTGTCATTCGAGGTGGGTGAAAAAGAAACTTTCCGATAATGGATAATAACATTTTGGTCCAACTGAACTTTTGATAGCCAGATTTTCTTAACTTTAATTTACAGATTCACGCAGTCCAACAGCTTGAAAGCTCATAAACTGATTCATTCTGGAAACAAACCAGTTTTTCAGTGCGAGCTTTGTCCTACAACGTGCGGACGTAAAACTGATCTCAGAATACACGTGCAAAAACTACATACTAGTGATAAACCGTTAAAATGTAAACGATGTGGTAAATCTTTTCCTGATCGTTATACCTACAAGGTATATTTAAATAAAAGGACCTTTCACATAGTTCAAACTGGGAAATAACGTTGTGTTGTCTTGTAGGTACACGTGAAAACGCATGAAGGCGAAAAGTGCTTTAAATGTGACCTATGCGCCTATGCTTCAATATCTCAACGTCATTTAGAGTCTCATATGCTTATTCATACCGATCAAAAACCTTATCGTTGTGATGAATGTGGACAGTCGTTTAGACAGAAACAACTCTTAAAGAGACATAAAAACTTGTACCACGATCCCAATTATATCCCACCAGTACCTCAAGAGAAAACTCACGAGTGTCCGGAATGCAACAAAACTTTCAGACATAAGGTAATTAGTTTCTCAAAGTCGAAACGAATTGTCCTACTTTGTCTTTTGATAGAAGTCGCCGTCCAGAGTACTTGGCGAGTGGTACTTATTCTCTGTTTTTGTAGGGCAACCTTATTCGCCATTTGGCCGTTCACGATCCTGACGCTACAGCGGCGGAAAAAGAAGAAGCCATGCGCATTGGACGTCCTAAAGGTCCTGGTGAAGAACATGATGGAGAAGAAGATGATTATATTGATGATGATGAAATGGGTGACATGTCCATGGAAGGCGAGGAGGAGGACATGAATGGAAGCGGGGAAGGACAGCAAGTAGTTGTCTTTGAAGTTATCCAACTTCCAGCTGGTGAAGGAGGCGACGATCAACAAAATATTGACACGACGGTCTTGGCTACAAATGGTCAAACTGGCGAATCCTTAACCCTTATTCAACCGGTTACTAGCACTCCTGTCATTACGCCTAGTCAAAATTCTGGTAAGATTTTAAGGTGTTTTTCTTTAGACTTGCCCGGGGTTGTTTAAATGTCAATTGCAACATCCCTTATTAGTTGGCGATTATGTAGCCGTTTCTACTACGCAACAAAGTTCATCGGGTGGTGTTCGTAGACGAGGAAGACCTCGCAAATATCCTTTGCCTATGGGCTATACCTCCCCCACACCAGCTGTCTTGAGTATATCAGACAGAGGTACAATGTTTTTTGACAATCCGAATGCGTTTGGTATGTTGTGGCTTTCCCTCCTTCGCTTTTTTGTTAACTTCAGAATCCTGGGTCAAGTGACGTAGAATTTGCATGAAAATGTTGCACATTTCTTACACACTGGCTTTTGGTGGCTTAATTGAAATCACGATGAAAATGTGTTTTAACTTTCATGTTTTACATTTTTTCTTTTCTTTTCTTTTCTTTTCTCAATTGATTAGAAGACACTAAACCAGTTATCGGTGGACGGAGACGGAAATCAACTTATGATGATGATCCCGACTTTACACTAACTACTCCTAAACGGGGACGACCAAAATCTAGAGGTGGAATGTCATCTCGGAGGACAGCGTCATCGGCTATTGATTGTAAGTTATACATTGCTATTTATAACTAAGATATTGTTAGAGAGTTTAATCATGGATAAAGAATGCGCGTGCGGAAATTTGTTTTCACGCTATAGGATCGGCAACTCCCTATCTCGAACGACAGCTTATTCTGTATATACTCTGTTACAACATCGGTTGTCAGCACGCGCAAACCTAAGTCTCTATGTAATCTAGGCTTGCGCGTGCTGACAAGAGACAAAAAACTTCAGGATCTTCAGGATTTAAAATCAGTTTAAAATAACCTGAAGTTTTTGTCTCTTGTCAGCACGCGCAAGGCTAGATTACATAGAGACCCAGCTTTACGCGTGCTGACAACCGATGTTGTAACAGAGTATATACAGAATAAGCTGTCGCCCGAGATAGGGAGTTGCCGATCCTATAGAGTGAAAACAAATTTCCTCACGCGCATTCTTCATCCATGGTTTAATTATACGTTTTTCTGTCTTTCTTTATTAGTAATTGATGAAGAAACGATGGAAGAAATTGAGGAATTGGAAGAAAGACTCTTGGACACATCGAATGTAGTTTCTGCTGATCCCGAAGAAGTGGCCAGAAGAGAAAAGGAGAAGGAACTAGAAAGGATGGAACAGAAAGAAAAAGATATGGCCGAGTGTTTTGGTTTTAACGTAAGTGTGATCGTTAGTTTTGTGCTATTGCTTTCCTTCCTTGTTTGTTTGTTTGTTTGTTTATAAATAGTGTAAATATATTTATAACAGGATGATGACGAAGATGATGATGAAATTTCTCAGTCTCTCAGTTTAAACGGCCCCGTTGTCAATGGTGAAAATAGTGAATCACATGACTTCTCGTGAGTTGGTAGTTCCTAGTTTTTTTTTTTATGTAGAATATTATACGTTAACAATAGGAAAAGTTTTTAGCTTTGGGACTTTATAAAAAAAGAATTGAAATCTGACAGTGACCAACTTAAAACCAAGCGCGAGGTGGTCAATTGAATAATGTGATTTGTTACCAAGTTGTACAATTTAATTATGTGGTTTTTTTATTCGTATTTACTGTTCCACACTTTATAAAGATAAAAAAAAAACAAATATAGTATATATTACTCATCTCAAATGCATGAGATTTTTTTTGGTAAAATATTATGTACAACAATCTACGCTGCCACATCACACTGGTTTATTGAGTTTTTATAAATATATTCTACGGTTTCATTTTCACGCAAATAAATAAATGAATGAATAACTAGAAAAAATTGTAAATAAGTTAGGCACGAATTAATAATATTATTAATTCTTTAAAAATATGTCAAAGAAATATATTCCAATTATAAAAAAAAGTATATTGGAATATTGGTATCGTTTTGTTGTTTTTTTTTTCTATAAGCCTGAATTTTAAATAAATAAATATTAATTATATAGAGAATGTGGGAAGAAATAATTATTTGTCAAGTTGTGCGTAATTTTTTTTTTCTGGACTTTCAACAAACTTGCGCACTACTTTATTTTTGCTCACTTTAGTGTACATAAATACCATTTATAATATGTATTTTTATCCTTTAAAAACTTTCTTTCGTCCATTAAAAAAACCAAAGATTGGCTAATTAAACTAAAATTGATCGAAACTAATTATTACCAAGTAGTATAGTGAGTTTCAATCTACGTTTTTTATGGCGGTTGAAGTGCACGATTGAGTGGGCTATGCTTTCGACTGGCGTGGCCGCGTGGTGTTAATACACAATTTGAAATTCCCGGCCAGTGGGGAGCAGGGCCGGAAATAAGCGCAGGACACCGGACATTGTCCAATTAAATTTTAAGATATAATTTTTTTAAAAACTAAGGGGGCCACTGGACATTTTGACCAGTAAATTTTTCGTAAGTTTTGATACCGGGAGTGTGGCGCACTCCTGTAAGCCAAGCTTCTTGGGGGCAAAGTTTGAGGGAATAACCCACATGTCGGCGACTTGACCCCCACACCCTGTCCGTCACCTCCAAAGTAAACCTCATTTCCTTCCCCTGCTTACACACGTACTGAAACCTGTATAATCACATCCTTGCCGAGGTCCACTGACCCACTCGCATTGAAACCCTCCCAAAAAAAATCTTGACTCTGATCATTCAACACTATTTTTGGACACTCCAGTGGACAATATCCTATGAATTTTCAAGTCAAAGGGGGAGTCACTGGACACATGTCCTTAGTCCATTCTTAGTCCCGGCCCTGGTCGGGAGTGTGACCCATCCCAGTAAGCCAAGCTTCTGAGTGACAAAGTTAAAGTTTGAAGGAACATGTCGGAGTAGGTTCCGACTGACCCTTGTCCACTGGAGCTAACTTGATCCCAACACCCCTTCCGTCACGTTCTAAGTAAATCTCATTTCCTTCCCCGATTAATTACATAATGAACCCTGATTAATCGTATCCTTGCAGAGGAACCCATTACATTAAATCTAATAGCTGAATAATAGAGAAAAATATATATTAATATAAATAAAAATCCCGGGTAAATCAAATCGAGTCCAAAAATTTCTGCCCTAAGTTTAAGAGGTGAAGCGAACTGAACTAAACTCAATCACAAAATGAAAAAATGGCTTGTGTACAAACATTATCTCCATTCTCCAAAAATATGAAAGACTATGTGGAAGAAAACGGTTCTAGAAGTGTAGCTAAAGCGTTTACTTATCAGGTAAAACCTTCTTTTCATATAAATAATTTAAAGTTAAATATTCACGAAATTCTTGGGGATGATCTGGTCAAAATTTAATTGAAGATTGCTAAGCCTTGGACCATACTTGGGTTCCCTTTAGCTTTAGCAGTAGCTTAGCCAAGCGTATCTTTTTTTTTTCCTTCATATCCAAGGACCCCAACCCCAAATTCCGCGTTTCAGCCTGTTAATCTTTACATATTTGGAGGCTGATAGGTGTAGGCTCACGATAAATGCGTTCAAATCATTTTAATTACGTCGGCAAATTAGTAGATTAGATTGTCATTCAGCTCTCTATGACTGCAGTGCAAACAGATCCACCATTAAATGAATCCTAGTGTGACTTAACTTTAATGTAATTTAAAAACATTTAGCACACCAAATGTTACGCGTGTTGTGGTTATTATGGCCCTTGTTTCGACCAACCCTTTTGCGTCACTTGTCACGCATTCCTTTATCCATCAAATATTGATGGACCCGGAGACGCTTTGGTGGAAGTGGTAAGCCTTTAAAGAACATGAAGCGAAGCGATATAGTGAAGCTAAAATCCAGAATAACCCCATAGAAAAGTGACTCTGAAGATTCGGGTAATGAAGAACCTACAGATTTTTATGAGATTGCAAGAGCTCAGCCTGCAGAACCAAGTAGGCGTCAGCGGCCACCAGCCAATTTTGTTTTTGTCAACTCTTCAAAATGTGACCAACTAGCGGAATGTATATCAGCTTTAAGTTGCCCTAGAACTGACAATATTCCCGATAATTTAGTTGAAAACTTACCTTTAGAAGGTAATTGTATCTGTAAACAGTCTCTTCGCATCGCTCTTTTAATAACCTTAAAGAAACATTTTTTGGTTCGGGCTTTTATAGTTTTAACAACCCTATTCTCCTATTTGGATGATTTATCATTATGGACGTGTGAAAAGGTTTGCAAAAGGTGGTGCCAAATTCTAGTTAATTTCACCACAGAGAAACAGTGGCGCTCTTACGTGTCAAGAAAATGGCCTTTATTTAAACCCCTATATAATGTCACATGTTGGCGGACAGTCTACACAAAACTGTAATTATTCTACAACTAAATTTATTTAGATATTTTTAAAATGTAACGTAAAAACATTGACTTTTTCTTAACAGACTAGAAAGTTCCAATTGCCGAATGTGTTTATATCAAATGATGAACAATGTTAGTGTTTAAGATTATTACAAGAAGATATTATATCTAGTTTATTAGGGAGAAGGTATAAGATGCCGAGGTATTCGCGCGCCATAGTCCTGCAGTCCCCCTTTCAAAATACAAGGGGGGAGGTAAAAGGAGGCCCCGGGCTATTTCGCAGCCTCTCCTCAGTCGGAAAATATGACTGTAATTTTCGTCATTTGCGTCGCCACGCTGACGTGAGTTTTCAAGAACCAATGAGATGATTGCTGGTTGTAATTTAGAGGCGGCTGGGATTAACTCCGGACCTACTATACGTTTGGACTGGAGATAAAGCTAGATTATAAATGTGGATGAACGAATTTATACCTTCTCCCTAGTAAACTAGATATCACTTCTTGATTATTATAAGCCAACCGAAGTTTTAATTAGCCTTATTCCTGATCAGCGCCACCTACCCATAGCGGCGACTTTGAGAACTACTGTAAGCGGCAAGCCAATCAGATGTCGCTAAAATCTGGTGACGTCATTTTTGGTAAGACCCGAGAGTGCCAGTCAGTGACGTCACCAGATTTTAGCGACACCTGATTGGCTTGCCGCTTACAGTAGTTCTCAAAGTCGCCGCTATGGGTAGGTGGCGCTGATCAGGAATAAGGCTAATTGAAATGGAATATCAAACTTCATGACTCAAATTTAATAGAAATTGAATTATAATGATTGATTTTGTAGAGGTGTTTTCCTTCTGAGAATCCATGGAGGACAAATAGACTTCAACACGAATTAAAATCGTTAAAATTTGATCAACAGTTAGATGGTATCGAAGCCTTTCCTATTGATAATAGTTTCTGTCATTGGCAAGCTTGTATAATTGGACCCGAAGATAGTCCCTATGAAGGAGGAAATTTTTTTCTATATCTCAGAATTCCTTATGGGTAAATTAAATTAAGTTTAGTTTAATCTGCGCTTAAGGCTGAAAGTAATGTCAATTTTCCTTTGAACTAATTAAGCTATCCTATGAGGCCACCTATTGTGCGATTCATAACCAAAATATTTCACCCCAATATTAGTCGACATGGAGATATAGGGCTGGATTCTCTTCAACATAATTGGTCGCTAGCATTGACTATTGCAAAGGTAATTGTACGCAGCTCTTTTTATTGCAATTTTCCAAAGTTAAATAATAAATATTAATAAATTTAAAATTTTAATGGAAAAGTTTAGGTTACATAACATTATACCTTAAAAGAAGGGCCTTTTTCTAAATAGAAAAGGAATTAAACATTATAAAAAATAAATAATTAGCATTAATTAGCCTTAAAACGACGACTACTGCGCCATCCGCCATTGGTTTAGTGGCGTCTGCTAGTTAGAACCCTATACCCTACGGGATTGGTTGAATTCTTACAGGCTGAGATGGGTTGGGGGTTCGGATTAGCAGACGCCACTAAACAAATGGTGGCGTCTGCTAGTCAGAACCCTATACCCCTACGGGATTGGTTGAATTCTTACAGGCTGAGATGGGTAGGGGGTTCGGATTAGCAGACTCCACTAAACAAATGGTGGCGTCTGCTAGTCAGAACCCTATACCCCTACGGGATTGGTTGAATTCTTACAGGCTGAGAGAGGTAGTGGGTAAGAGGTTCGGATTAGCAGACGCCACTAAACAAATGGTGGCGTCTGCTAGTCAGAACCCTATACCCGTACGGGATTGGTTGAATTCTTACAGGCTGAGATGGGTAAGAGGTTCGGATTAGCAGACGCCACTAAACAAATGGTGGCGTCTGCTAGTCAGAACCCTATACTCCTACGGGATTGGTTGAATTCTTACAGGCTGAGATGGGTAGGGGGTTCGTATTAGCAGACGCCACTAAACAAATGGTGGCGTCTGCTAGTTAGAACCCTATACCCCTACAGGATTGGTTGAATTCTTACAGGCTGAGATGGTTAGGGGGTTCATATTAGCAGACGCCACTAAACAAATGGTGTCGTCTGCTAGTCAGAACCCTATACCCCTACAGGATTGGTTGAATTCTTACAGGCTGAGATGTGTAGGGGGTTCGGAAACAAATGGTGGCGTCTGCTAGTCAGAACCCTATACCCCTACAGGATTGGTTGAATTCTTACAGGCTGAGATGGGTAGGGGGTTCGGAAACAAATGGTGGCGTCTGCTAGTCAGAACCCTATACCCCTACAGGATTGGTTGAATTCTTACAGGCTGAGATGGGTAGGGGGTTCGGATTAGCAGACGCCACTAAACAAATGGTGGCTTATTTTCAATTTTAGTGAAATGTTTATTTAATTTTTGGATGACAATGTTTCAGAATTTTAGACAATAAGTTATTAGTTAATAGTTTTAGGCACTTATAGTTTTGCAGAGCAATTTTAGGGTTCAATAGGCACTGAACACCACCTGTATGAAGTGTTTTACAAATATCCATGATGATTGCAATTATTTTTAGATTCTGATAAGCATCCAATCACTTTTAACGGATCCTTATTGCTCCGTGTGTATGGAACCGGAGATTGGTAAACTTTACACGGAAGATAGGTCAACGTTTGATTATACAGCTAGACTTTGGACGCATTTATACGCATCCAATCACAGGTTTCCCAGTGCTACCATGCCAGATGTATCGTGGCACGCGTTGGAAAGTGCAGGTTGACCCAAAATATTCGCGTTTAATTATTTCCTATCTTTCCTATCAAAAAAAAAACAAACCAACTCGAAATTCAACAAAATTAAATCCTTAATAGGAAATTAACGTTGTGGTTTAAAAGTAGTGTACATATGACTTAAAAAAAAAACTAAACCACAACGAAAAGCTCACTGCTTCAGGCTATAATTAAAATTTATTTAATTATATTACGTTTTTCTTCTCTTATTCTTACATTTTTCTGTTAATGAATGGGGAAAGTCACGTGAAAAATTAAATTAAAAGTTCCGGTAACATAACATTATACCTTAAACATAAAAGAACTACCTTTTTCTAAATATAAATTATCTCTTATTACAATATGATAATTAGCATTTAATTAGTCTTAAAAATAATCAAGGCTACTGCGCCATCCGCCCTTGGTTTAGTGTCGTCTGCTAGCCAGAACGTCTTACCCTCACAGGATTGGTTGAGTTCTCAAAATGGTTCTGGCTAGCAGACGCCACAATATGATAATTAGCATTTAATTAGTCTTAATTAAAAATAATCAAAGCTACTGCGCCATCCGCCCTTGGTTTAGTGTCGTCTGCTAGCCTGAACCTCTTACCCTTACAGGATTGGTTGAGTTCTCACAAGGGTTCTGTCTAGCAGACGCCGCCACTAGTACCAATGGCGGATGGTGCAGTAGTCCTTGATAGTTTTTAAGACTAATTAAATGTACTAATTATCATATTGTAATAACTAATAAGAGATCATTTATTTTAATTTTTATATTTAATTCCTTTAATATTTAGAAAAAGCCCGTTCTTTTAAGGTATAATGCTATGTTAGCTGAACTTTACCTTTAAAATATGAAAACTAATGTTTCTGCATTCAACTTAAGTAAGTAGTAGAGAATATTTTATTTGAGTTAGGTCAACGATGATAGTTTTTCTAAATGTTACGTCGTGGCATTTGGTTTTAAATTTCCTTAAGTTCTGGTTTAATTTCAACCTATCCGTTATGATATCTTCTTCGTTGTTACTTTTCCCCTGATTCATTAACCCCAATAAACAAATCAAAATCTGATAAAAACTCAGAAACTTAAAGTTAATTTGATTTAATAATTAATTATCTTTTCAAAATCAAATCCATTTCTAACTGACTATACTGTTAGCTCTGCATTATCAGTAATACAGGGTGGCTTAGAGAGTCTATAAATATAATCTAGTGGTTTTTGGTCACTGTTCCCTAAAAGGCTAAAATTACTACTCATTAACTATTTTAATCCTTGAAAAAATCTAAACTATACCAGTCTGGATTTCATTACTTTTAAACAGCTACTTTTCTCATAGTCGGAAACCACTAGATTATAGTAGATTAATACTACCGCATAGACTCGTTTGAACTCAAATAGCTAAACCATCCTGTATATAATAAATTTGTTTTTTTTTAATTTCCACGAGGATACCCTCAAATAAATTAGTAATAAATAACCAAAATATGAAGAAATAATAAATTAATAGGCGTATTTTTACTATCTTACCAAAGAAGAAAAATATAATATTAACAAAATTGCCTTATGTGGTTCGTAACATCGTACAACACCTTTAACTTTTGTTCAAGGATGAGGGGTGGTTGATGCGTAATTTGAGAGAAATCGGCCGGCAAACTGTGGAAAGACGCTAGAAAATGGGGGAGAAATACTAGGAAAAATGGCAGGCGGTGTAGTTAGACGAACCAGGAAGACCGCCCGCCATTTTTCCGAGTATTCGGCCCCCAAACTGTGGAAAGACGCTAGAAATGGGGGAAGAATACTCGGAAAAATAGCGGGCTGTGTAGTCAGACGAACCAGGAAGACCGCCCGCCATTTTTCCGAGTATTCGGCCCCCAAACTGTGGAAAGACGCTAGAAATGGGGGAAGAATACTTTGAAAAATGGCGGGCGGTGTAGTCAGACGAACCAGGAATACCGTCCGCCATTTTCCCGAGTATTCCTCCCCAATTTCTAGCGTCCCACCGGACCTTAGTCGTTCCACAGTTAGCGTGCCTATTTCCCTCAGAAGACCGCCCGCCATTTTTCCGAGTATTCGGCCCCCAAACTGTAGAAAGACGCTAGAAATGGGGGAGGAATACTCGGAAAAATGGCGGGCGGTGTAGTCAAACGAACCAGGAAGACCGCCCACCATTTTTCCGAGTATTCCTCCCCCATTTCTAGCGTCCCACCGGACCTTAGTCGTTCCACAGCGTGCCTATTTCCCTCAGAAGACCGCCCGCCATTTTTCGTAGTACTCGGCCCCCAAACTGTGGAAAGACGCTAGAAATGGGGGAGGAATACTCTGAAAAATGGCGGGCGGTGTAGTCAGACTAACCAGGAAGACCGCCCGCCATTTTTCCGAATATTCCTCCCCCATTTCTAGAGTCCCACCGGACCTTAGTCGTTCCACAGTTAGTGTGCCTATTTCCCTCAGATTAGGCATCCTCCCCGAGCATCCTTGTTTGGTTAAAGTTAATCAATACTGGTAAATAAATTATATAAAGCTCTTCTCTACTAATAATCGGGGCTTCTTTTCAATGTAAATTTCTTAGTGTGCGAAATAAATTATAAATTAAACCTGTTTAAAGGTTTTTTTAAAATAAATAAGCTTTTTCAAATGCTTTACGGACGGTGTTGCGATAGAAAAAGCTATGCACTTTTTTCTCAAAAAAAAAAAAACGATTTGTTAATCTCATAAGAATGTTTTTTACTTGATTAGAGAAATAAATAAATAAATAAATAATGTATATGAAGGTTTTCATTTTAAAATTTCATTTTCAATCATGTCTTGTATATATATATATTATATTTCTTTTTGTATAGATTTAGTAATTAAATGTAACTTAAATAATATCAAACCAGTATAAGTGTTAATAATGAAAAACTGTTTCCGAAAAAAGAAATTGTACAGATTATTTTTCTATAGTTGTTTGTTGATTAGTAAATAAAGAAACATTTTGCTAAACGAACGTAAGTTGTAAAAGATAAAAAACAAACGAAATACAGTGGCAGATAATTATTGGTAGCAACAAAAGTATATAGATATATATATATACTTTATATATCTATATACTTTTGGTAGAAATATAAAGCTTAATTAAATAAACAATTAGTTTTGTCTCATTTTATTAATTAATTAACTGGCCGTAAGATCCCTCATGAAACATAAAATATTATTCTTGATAGCTCTAGTCAATCTGATTCTGATCTGACATACTTTTGAAAAACAATTTTTTAATCAAGTAATTTAATTAAAAAAAATAGGATAAAATTATCATTTTCACAAAATGTTTGTATATAAACTTTTTAATATTCAAAAATAAAACTGTTTCACCAAAAAAAAAAAAATTAAACATTAAAAGAATTCCCTATAGAGTGCTGTCAGAAGCGCCGGTGTGACGTCACCCATGCTGTTTTCCCATAAAGAAAAAACGGTAACTGTCATGGCCGCCCATTGCTAAAGGCAGACTCGTGACGTTTAACCTTGGATCTGACGTCACAACTGACAGCACTCTAGAATTAATATTAAAAGCAAGGAGGATGGTGAAACAATGGGGAAATTTGGAAGGTGAGAGGTGTCATCTTTATATAGAGTAATGGCAGTATTACGTATGCAAACGTTATACCCTTCCAACTCTTAGCTCAGTGTCATCCCCCCTACTGGGCGCGTACAGTATCCCCTCTTACAAGAGCGCGCCCAGAGGGAGGGATACACAGTGTACACCCCTCTCTATCGCCACTAGTCTATTAATTGGGGAAATACTTCTAATTTCCTGATATAAATCATACAAATACAATTGTTTTGCTCTCAGGTATAGACTAATGGCACCCCATGTTATTTCCCCTTTGATTTTAATACAGTCGAAGGTAAAGGGCTGCCATTACTCTATTAAAGTTTATATAATTTCCGCCCATATTTTCCTATCACTCCAGAAATTCTATTGTGACGTCATCCATGCTATTCTCCCTTAGAATAAAAAACGGTACAAACATGGCCGTCGACTAGCAAATGCAGGCTCATGACGTTTTGTGTAGATATTTACGTCATAACTGCGATATCTCTTATACAGCCGCTGCTGCTGCCCCCTTTGTGGAGTGTGGACATAGGAGGAGGCAGTGCAGTGCAGTGGAGTCCCTTAGGGGAAACTTGGGAACGGGGATTTGTTTTTGCTTCTGTTAAATTTTTCTTTAATTAATTTGAATGTATTAATTAAGGATCGTGGTGAATTTAAATTATAAGAGATAAATAACGGATACATCACCTTTATTCCAGTAAGTACAATTGTTTCCTATATTTTGTGTGTTATTTCAAATCGGTGTGGAACAAAAATCATATGACAACTTAACTTGGTCCTATGAGTTAAGCCTTGGTTAGGGATAGAGTAAGGCACGGCCCGGGGCAGTACAGTACTACGTATGGAAACGTCATACCCTTCTATCTCTTAGTTCAGTGTCACCCCCCTACTGTGCGCGTACGGAATTATCCCATCACAAGAAAGCCCCCATAGGGGGGGATACAGAATCTGCACCCCTCTTTGCTGCTACTAGTCACTTTAAGTTCTCACTTGTGGAAGTTCACAACTTCACAAGAAAAAGCATTGGCTTCGTGATTTTTTTTTTGAATCTTGATAGGAAATTCGGGTTGTTAATTAAATTTTGTGTACAAATATGTTTAGTGTAATTAAAAAAAAGAATTGTTGTACCACAAATGTTGTATAGACCTACTGTGATTTGGATTTGGAAACTATGAGATAACTGGAATCGGCAATTTAAAGAATGGCTGTTTGTAAGCAGTCTCCCGAGGAACTTATACAAGATGTGTTTTCACCCGTTTTGGCGGTGCTCTGTAGTTCGGAAGCCGACTCAACTTGTAGAAAAAATAACCTTTCATTTGTTGAACTTGTACAACCATTTTGTCGATTGACAACTGAAGGTCAGAATTGATTTTGAAATTCGTTTTCATTGGTCTAAACTATCGTCTATTATTTCTCTTTAATAAAGTTTCTATCCGAGATTTATCATTAGTCAGTTACACACTTCGAAATGCTAGAATTATTATTAAGGACATCAAAAGTCAGCCTTACGCTCCGGCATTAACAAAAAAGATGCTAAGCGATACTGTATCAAATATTCAGGGGGAAACTAGTGTAAAAAATACATTGACATCTTTTCCATATGTCCTAAAATATTGTAGTAAGTTTTATAATTGAAGGAGAAGTTCAATATAACATAACATTATACCTTAAAAGAAATGCCTTTTTCTAAATAAAAATTATCTCTTATTACAATATGATAATTAGCATTTAATTAGTCTTAAAGGGTATGAGAAGCTTCTTTTGAAAAACCTCTGATTTATATAACAAAAGATAGAATTAATTACTGTGGATTCAAAAATATCAAGCTTTTAATTCTCCGATTTCTGGTTATTTGGCAAAATGCATTTGAAAATGCTTCATATGAAATTATTTGAAATCCACTTTTTAAGAAAGGCTAAAACGTTTCCCTGTTTGCTGACGTCACATACGCGAGATGGTGCCACTCTCTCCGCTATCAGACCCAGAGTTTAGACAGGGGAGAAGCATGGACAAAGCTTGAGACGCGTATACCTCGCGCGTATAAGATTCCCGCGCTTTTTTTCCTGGCGTCATAGTGATGTCATCAAGCAGGCGAACAAGCTCGACAAGACAAAATTATTGATGTATCGAAACTCGGTTTTCGTGATTTTCCAATGGATTTTAAAAATAGAAACTTTGGTTCAATTATATTAAAAACTTGATATTTTGAAAGTAGAGGCTTGAAAGTGTAATATAATACCACTTTCATGCTAAAATATGAATTGTAAATTCCCATACCCTTTAAAAACGAGAACTACTACGCCGCCATTACTGTAATGGCGTCTGCTAGCCAGAACCCCTTACTCATACAGGATTGGTTGAATTTGTCATGGCTCTGGGTAGCAGACGCCACTTAACCAATGGCGACGCAGTATTCCTCGTTTTCAAAACTAATTAAATGCTTATTATTTTGTAGCAAGAGATTTTTTTTTTTAATATTTTACCTTTTATATTTTGAAAAAGGCCGTTCTTATTAAGGTATAATGTTATTTCCTGAACTTTTCCTTTAAAATAATTGTTCTTTAGCCCTTCAGGTATAACATTAATAATTTTAAACACTCAGGAACAACTCCTTGGTTTGAAGCCTATAGAAATGTATTTTTCCAAGTATTTTACCCCACGGAACACGAATTCACAAACAGATTCATTGGCTGTATCTATGTAGTTTCATCGAGTCACCCTGATCCCCTTTCTCAGTTGCACGAACTTGTGCAAGAACAATTAATACACCAACAAAACGCGGCGACTAAATGGTTCTGTCCAAACATTTGTAAATATTTTGTGCTCATTCATGACGTGGGTGTTGATGATTTAAGCAAGTAAGGAGTTATAAATGATCAACCAATCGCGAGAGAAATAGCTAAATGTTTTATGATTATCAGAGCTGAAGCATCATATCAAGGCATAAAAAATTTGTACGGAGCCTCGCAGTGTCATCTTCTTCAAATAAATTCCGCTTCAGTTAGTGATGAAACTGTTGCGCAATTGCCAGATCCCTGGAATCAATTTTTAACACCTTCCTCCGACCAAAATGTAAGTTTTTACTGGGTGTGGTTATAAGACCAGACCTAGCTTTGCGATGGTGTTCTGTGTGTGTGTGTTAGTGTTTGTGTGTGTTTGTGGCCACGGGTACACGAAAAACAAGCGTGGATAGAAACTGATTAAGGCAAGACTTTGGAGCTGTAATGTGAAGGAATTGCGGAAGGAAGTACATTAGCACTATGGTACAAGTTTAAAGCAGTTTGTCCGGACATATGGACATAAAACAAGTTTATTGGAACCCTTGTTGAGAAAATATAGGAACAACATTTTTACATTGGCATCGTCAAAGATTCACCCAGTTAGGTCGCGGCAACCCTCAAGTTTAGGGTTAATTTGATGGACGGGTGTATCGAAGCCGATTTGTTGGGATATGCGTATATAGGACAAATATTTTCTTTATAGACCAGTTTGTTGGGTTTGCGCGGAGAGAATGCGGGCACAGTAGCTAGAATGAGAGATTCATTTTCAGGTCGAAAGGGCACTATGTCAGGGTTCATACAAACCTGGATTAATCAGGGAAATAAATAGTTGACAAAAAACGCAGGGAAATTTCGAATTTTTAGTAAAATTCAGGGAAATTTGCGTCAAACAGGGGCCGAGTAATTGAGCAAAATGTTCGTGAACATTCCCTCCATAGGATTAACATTACACTATACTTTGGAGGCTCATAACTCTGGTTATATTAGAGATACGGGGATGTCCTTTAATTACGTAATAGTCATATTTGTCCCCCTCCTTCGTTAACATTTGCTACATAAAATACTCCATATACGGGGAAAACCTGGAAAACTCAGGGAAGAATATGGAGAAAAACCTGGAAATCTCAGGGAAATTGTTTTCCAAAAGTTGTATGAACCCTGTATGTATAAAGGCTGGGTTGCTGTTATTTAATTGTAGTTGTCGTTGAAGACTTCTCCTGATCTTTCAATTGTATCAATATATATAATATAATAATATAATTCGATTTTAGCTACCAGTGTGTTAGACTTTTACAATGATTATTGTATGTTTGTGTGTGCCATCTCGAATATTACCTTAGCGAGTTAGGAAGCATGAATACTGTACTACATTTACACATACGAAACTAACACGCTCTCCCCACCCCCAACCACACGTATCTAATATGAAAATAGTTTTACGTGACTTGTTTTAATTAAAAATTGATTTTAAACTTAAGTTTGTAATGAATTCCAGTCTGAGATGAATAAACCAGTGATAGATAATGAAACCAATCATATTCCAGACATCGTAGGTGTGTAGGCTAAATAAACTAAATCAGAAGTAATATTGTCAACAAGTGAATTTTTGAATGTATCATACTAGAAAATCCACCCAACTCTGATGCAGTTTTCCATCCTCTATCTACGAACAATTTTGAAAGTTTATCACCACCCGATGTTAAAGGAAACATTGATGATGATTGGATATTAGCCGCTAAACATTTAAAAGACTCTAATTATGGCAAACATCACGGACGTTTTTTATCCGCCGCTGATCGAGATCGTATTAAAGTCTTCATTCATGAATTTTTCACACAATGTTTAATACCATACGCTGAAAGGCAAACTAGAATACTAAATGATCAGGTAATGAATCGAAAGGGATTACACCGATCTATCTTCAGCGCCACTAAGAAATGGTTTGGTAGCAATAAACCCGGGCAACCAGCTCCTGGAAATTCAGCCAATTCCGTTGTGTAAGTAAAGGTAAAACCATGGATAAAGAATGCGCGTGAGGAAATTTGTTTTCACTCTACAGGATAGGCAACTCCCTATCTCGAGCGACAGCCTATTCTGTATATACTCTGTTACAACATCGGTTGTCAGCACGCGTAAAGCTAGGTCTCTATGCAACGTAGCTTTGTACGTGCTGTCAAGAGACAAAAAACTTCAGGATCTTCAGGATTTAAAATATCCGCAAGTATTTTGGCTCGAGTGCACGGACCTCTGGGCCTTAGTTTCAAATACGTCACGTGTAGTAGGCTGTAGGCAATTTCACACGTATTTGAAACTAAGGCCTAGAGGTCCGTGCATGCACTCGAGCTAAAAGAACTCGCGGATATTTTAAATCCTGAAGATCCTGAAGTTTTTCGTCTCTTGACAGCACGTACAAAGCTACGTTACATAGAGACCTAGCTTTGCGCGTGCTGACAACCGATGTTGTAACAGAGTATATACAGAATATTCTGTCGTTCGAGATAGGGAGTTGCCGATCCTATAGCGTGAAAACTAATTTCCTCACGCGCATCCTTCATCCATGGTAAAACACTCCTAAATTTGGAGTTTCGTTTAATTTTCTTCGTGCTAATGTTAGATATAGTCAGGATGCTCCAGAATTGCAAGTTCGTAAACTAGGGGATATTGCATTCATGTTTCAATTGTATGAAGTCGCCTATCAAGCTTACCATAGTGCTAAGAAGGAGTTCGGTAGTGATCAAGCGTGGATTCATTATGCTGGAGCTTTGGTGAGATATTTTAATTTAATGACTTATTCTTAAAGGGAGGGTGAAGTAGAAAATCAAGTGATTTTTTTTATCGATTCTTCTACTAATTATAAGACCAGTCTGCATAGGTGAAACATTCATGAAATACTTAATTCTGAATGATTTTAAAATTAT
Organism: Phalangium opilio; assembly: GCA_019434445.1. Classification (NCBI taxonomy): domain Eukaryota; kingdom Metazoa; phylum Arthropoda; class Arachnida; order Opiliones; family Phalangiidae; genus Phalangium; species Phalangium opilio. The sequence continues at coordinate 113,345 of JAEQBA010002957.1, forward strand.
TTCAAATTAGGTTCAGATTTTAAGGATAATTTTAAAGAAGGACCTCCGACCAATCGCGTAACGCCCTGCCTTTTTATTAACAAAATTCTCGTGGCATGTTCCGTGTTGAATGAAATTTGTCACGAGATTTGATAAAATTCGCGCGCGACGTGATAATCGTGGCGCGAGACATGGAGCATGCGTGCCACGAGAATTTTGTTAACAAAAAGGCAGGGCGTTACGCGATTGGTCGGAGGTCCTTCTTTAAAATTATCCTTAAAATATGAACCTAATTTGAAATAATTTTAAAATCATTCGGAGACTGTATTTCCTGAATGTTTCACTATGATGCAGACTGGTCTTGTAATTAGTGGAAGAATCGATAAAAAATCACTTGATTTTCTACTTCACCCTCCCTTTAAGTTCCTCCACAACTTGCGTAAATGATTAAAATTCAACTTAAAATTAAATTATTTTGAAGGAAATGGCTGCCTATTCAATATTTCTGCAGGGGAAGAATAGTCAACGTCAATTTCCATACCATTATTTAGAAAATGCCATTACAACTTATTTGAATTCTTCCAAGTAAATTAATTAATTAACCCTTTCAAACTTTATTCCCAGTCCAGGTTAATGACTGTCTTAATCAAACGCGTTAAATATCTTCTAGGCAATCTCAATTTGCAACGAGAACCACTTTATTAAGCACAGATACGTTAAAAAGCAAAGGAATGTATTCGGAAGCGGCTCAACTCTTTATACGTATGACTAGCGAAGATTCGGATCTTTTAAGCGCTTTATTACTCGAACAAGCCTCCCTTTGCTTTTTACATTCTAAACCGAGAATGCTAAGAAAGTACGCCTTTCACATTATCCTCGCTGGACATCGTTTTAGTAAAGCTGGTCAACGTAAACACGCCTTAAGATGTTATCAACAAGCTTTGGAGGTTTGTTCTCATTGCTATTGGTTGAAGCATAAGAAAATAATATATAGCTCCCTATAAGTATGAAACGTAGTACATTTTCATACTACAGCATTTGCTCCCAGATTTGGCGCGCTTACGCTTTTACGCCCCCCTGGGAGAAGTTTCGGTACTACGAGTAAAAGGGGGGCGAAACCGCCGCCGCCACCTATGGTGTCCGCGAAAGGCACGATGGGCCGGGGAAATATCGCCCCCCCCCCCCGTAGAGACACAAGATGCTCCTTACCAGTCTTGGAAATAAGGATTTTTTTGAAACTAGTCCTCGGGACCAGTGACCCCCAGCATCTAGAATATTAAACTGGTCCTTGGGACCAGTGACCCTATCCCTAATTTTTTTTACTAATCCTATTGAAAAATTAAGGGAGTATTTCGTTGACGCACAGCCCATTCGATCGGGCTATAGATGCAAAATTATGTCAAAAATCAGAGTTAACTCCGTCATTGGGGGAACACCGGTTTTTGGTCCTAATTTTGAAAATACTGGTTGAAATCTCTTGAAATTTTAATGAGATTTGCAAAATAATGTTTGGTATTTTTGTGCAAAGTTTTTCTCTTACAAAGCTTTTTGTAACAACATTAAAACGAAAATGAACCATAATTTAATGGCTTAGTCTCAAACAGTTTAAATTTGTTGCCTTCAGCTTCACTGGTTCGAGTCTCTTGAAATTTTAGTGAAAGGCATATTTAAAGGTTTTAAATTATTGTGGAAAATTTCGAACTTTTAAAACGAATAGTCTTTTTCCTAAAATTTCCCTAAGCGACTAAATAGGTTGTAGGATTATGCACAAGCACAATTTTAATGAATTTTTTGGAAGTGAATTGTTTCTTTGAAAACTTTGAAACTTTGCATCATAACTTAAAACCGTTCAATGTGCCTCTCACTAAAATTTCAAGAGATTCGAACAAGTGAAACGGAAAAACTTATTAAACCGTTCCAAGACCAAGCCCTTTAAGTAGGGCTAATTTTCGTTCTAATATTTATACAAAAAAAACTATAGAAGGGAAACTTTTTAAAATTTCCAAAACATAGCAAACGTTGTTTTGCACATCACTTTAAAATTTCAAGAGGTTTGCACCAGTAGTTTCAAAATTAGGGCAAAATAACTGTGTTCCTCCCATAGCCGGTCATGTTAAAAGCTGGCTCCTTGGATTTTTCGAGCGAAAAAGCTCATAATTACCAACACGCGCTTTTACATAGGAAAAACATTGTGTGAAGCCAAAGCGTGATCGAGTGGGCTGTGGTTGTAGCAAGGAAGGCAACTTAGGCAAGAATGAGAAAATGTCAAGGCTAGGAGACTATATCCATGGAGTAGAAATTTATAATGACTAGAATTTTTAAACTGGTCCCTCCTGAATTTTCATAAAAATTCTCAATTAATAAACTGGTCCCAAGGACCAGTAACCCCCGGATTTTGAATAAAAAAACTGGTCCGAGCAATTAATAAACTGGTTTTTGACCTGTGGACCTGTGCTATTTCCAAGACTGCTCCTTACCTCTTACCAGTGTAGGCGCTAGCCTCGTTCGTCAATATCTAGCGCCATCTATTCATTTATTATGATAATTTTGACATGTACTTAATCAGTTATAATTATCATAATAATAACGTCTAGACCTTTAACTATTTAATTACAATATAAAATTTGAAAATTTTCTAAACAAATATTTCATCTTTTAAGACGCCAAAAACTCTTAATAGGTGGCGCTAGAAACTTTTTACAAATTTCAATGGAAGAAAATGCTGTTTACAATCATGGAATGCTTAAATGTAGAGTTTCATACTTATAGGGAGCTATATATTATTTTCTTATGGTTGAAAGTAATTCGTTAATTTGTTCATTGTTAAAGGCTTAATTCTTTTCTAACGCAGGTTTATCAAAATCGGCAATGGTTTTTAGCGAGTGATCATATTTACTTTACCATTGGCCGGCAATCGGTCAATTTGAAATTAGTTGAACAAGCGTGTGAAGCCTTTTATTGTCTTTTAACGTCAAGGAAACAACAGTCTGCCGTTCAACAGGGAACATATCTTAAAGAATATTTGTTTGTACTCAAAGTAATTTAGTTTCTATTACATTTTACAAGTTTTCCCTTGATTAAGACACAAGAGAAACGTTGGATTCGTTTTGAACAAAGTCCTGACTGACTGACTGATAATCAACGCCCAACCCAAACCACTTGCCCTAGAAGGCTGAAAATTTGCAGGAACGTTACTCATAAGTAGTAGGCGCGTACGTACGAAGATAGAATATTCCAATCCGCCGCCATCTTAAAAAATGGCGCCCAGAAATGTAAAAAATCTTCTCTATGCAACAAAGTCCGCGCGTTTCAATCGATTTCACAGATATTTAGTACACTGGTTTCCTTTAACCTATAGACGGGCTGAATGGTCTCTCGTGTTCGATTTGTTGCCATCTTTTTAAATGGCGGCCAAAAACTAAAAACCCTTCTTTATGGAATAATGTCCACGTAAAAAAAAAATGCATCCCGACGGGCTGACGGGCAACGCCGAGTGCCTTCGCTCCTAGGGTGCTACAAATTCTAGACACTGTCTCTTATGACACAGTGGCATTTTTCAGAATTGGATCCGTTCTCTTTTGTCTTTTCGATGTTTTAAAAGGATATTCATTATTCATAAATGATTTTGTAATATTTTAATTACAGCAATACTTAGCTGATAAAACTGACGATAAATCATTACCTGTACTCCCTGTTCCTATCATAAACTGCCAATTAATGAAAGTTTTACTGGGCAGACCATCTGAACGCGCAACTGGTGAGTGAGGTTATAGAAATTTTAATGGAAGTTTATTTTTAGCGCCAAAGCTACGTTGGTTTATTAATTATTTATTGTAGCGTCGTGATTTAGAATTAATTACGTGTTCGTTAATATGATTTTTTTACAACTTTTATATATATAGCTTTTCGATGCACAATCCCACTCTTTTGCTTATCATTTTGACAGTTTTCGTAGTGGTGGTTCCAGTTTTAGTTTGTTTTGCCTTTTGTTTGCTCATGGCACTTTAGTTGGACGTATGATTTGTAATATTTTCAGATAACTTCATTTTAGTCGACACTGGTTCCTTTTCGATCGGGGACGAACGTAATTCATCGTGGGTTAAATTGGAAGAGTTGGCTTACAACTACGCCACTGATAATAAAGGACCTTTGATGAAACCACACTTGAATTGTCTTTCAAACAAAACAAATAATTCGTCTAAACCTAATATAGTTGTTGAAGGTTGGTGTCTCGCCTTTTACAGTCCCATAATCTGTGTGCAAGTACCGTTTTTTTGGTTGCAAGCCGAGTATCATAGAGTACTCGGCCAGATACTCGGACTTAACGGGTACGCCGGTCGATACTCGGACTTAACGGGTACGCCGGTCGATACTCGAACTTAACGGGTACGCCGGTCGATACTCGAACTTAACGAGTACGCGGCTCGATACTCGGACTTAACGGGTACGAAGGTCGATACTCGAACTTAACGAGTACGCGGCTCGATACTCGAACTTAACGAGTACGCCGCTCGATACTCGAACTTAACGAGTACGCCGCTCGATACTCGAACTTAACGAGTACGCCGCTCGATACTCGAACTTAACGAGTACGCGGCTCGATACTCCGAACTTAACGAATACCCGGCTTGATACTCCGAACTTAACGAATACCCGGCTTGATACTCCGAACTTAACGAGTGCGCGGCTCGATACTCGAACTTAACGGGTACGCGGCTCGATACTCGGACTTAACGGGTACGCGGCTCGATACTCCGAACTTAACGGGTACGAAGGTCGATACTCGAACTTAACGGGTACGCCGGTCGATACTCGAACTTAACGGGTACGCCGGTCGATACTCGGACTTAACGGGTACGCCGGTCGATACTCGAACTTAACGGGTACGCCGGTCGATACTCGAACTTAACGGGTACGCGGCTCGATACTCGGACTTAACGAGTACGCGGTTCGATACTCGGACTTGACGGGTACGCGGCTCGATACTCGAACTTAACGGGTACGCCGCTCGATACTCGAACTTAACGAGTACGCCGCTCGATACTCGAACTTAACGAGTACGCCGCTCGATACTCGAACTTAACGAGTACGCCGCTCGATACTCGAACTTAACGAGTACGCCGCTCGATACTCGAACTTAACGAGTACGCCGGTCGATACTCGAACTTAACGAGTACGCCGCTCGATACTCGAACTTAACGAGTACGCGGCTCGATACTCCGAACTTAACGAATACCCGGCTTGATACTCCGAACTTAACGAGTGCGCGGCTCGATACTCGAACTTAACGGGTACGCGGCTCGATACTCCGAACTTAACGGGTACGCGGCTCGATACTCGGACTTAACGGGTACGCGGCTCGATACTCGGACTTAACGGGTACGCGGCTCGATACTCCGAACTTAACGGGTACGCGGCTCGATACTCGGACTTAACGGGTACGCGGCTCGATACTCCGAACTTAACGAGTACGCGGCTCGATACTCCGAACTTAACGAGTACGCGGCGCGATACACGAACTTAACGAGTACTCGCACAGAACTGCCAAAAAGGCGGGTTGCTAAGGGTTACGTTTTTTTTCTGTTTCAATTTAGAGCCTTTATCTGTTGAAATAAGTATAAAAAATCCACTCCTGGTTGGAATTACTTTATCAAACACACATTTGGTGTGGGAGTTTTTACCCGAAAACGGTTCTGTTACTCAACCAATTAGTAATGAAACCCTTGGAGGAAAAGTAATACCCGTTAATTAATTGAATTCGACCGTGTTTGTTACGTTAATGTTTCTTCATTGGAAATTATTGCTTGCGTAGACTGCCTTATTAAATGAAATTGTCGATACTGAAATATTACCCGAAATCAAATTTGAAGGACTGCAAGAGCTAAAGGTGAAAAGGTCACCATTCTTTGCGACAACGGCTAAGCTAAACATGTTTCGCTGTTATGTTAATAGGTTCACTTAACATTAAGGCCAAAACAACTTGGAAACTTAAAAATTACCGCTGTTGCTTTTACCTTATTGTCTCAGTCAGTTTCGTCGCAGTCGTCATCAGTTGGCGATTTAAATTCCTCTATCGAAGATTCTAGTAAACCAACTAGGCCTTCTAATTTCACTACATCAGTTAGAGGCAAATTGGCTCTCGAAGTTCGAGGCCCTCGCTTGAATAAGACTAAAGCTGAGAAAACCAGCGTCGTATATGGTCCTGATTATCGATTAGAAACTGTTATAATTAATCATATGCCTAAGCTACAAGTGAGAAGCGTTAATTAAAGGGATGTACAATCCGTTATGTATGGGCGGGGCCTATATCAAACTTATCTTCCATCAAATATAGCTCTACTGAGCATGCGTGAAGTTCGTAGCATTATCAGTGCATTGGGAATGGGCATTTACCGTAGAAACAGACGTTTAAGCAGACGACAGCCTAATCACTACTCCAGGAAATAGTAACACTACTACTAAAAAATATAGTTCTTGAGTCTTATAGACACGCCCATACATAACGGATTGTACATCCCTTTAAAATTAATATGTGAAAGCTACTACAGTTATCATTTAACATTTTTAAGGCCAAATTTTCGACTTTACATCGAATCTACTGTGTGGGGAAGTGAAATTAATGAACGTTCAATTTACTAACATTGGGCAATGTCCTTTGCAACGATTGATAGTTGCTTCACCAACCCCGGATGTTTTTGTTTTTGGAAACTACGGAGCCGAGGAATCTGAATCTTTTTCATTTAGGATACGCAGCGCGTTCTACAAATAACGGAAATAGTTCAACTTCCCCCGTAATGGTTGAATGGAAGAAAATTACTCGTGTTACCGAACTTTTGTTGCATAATGGCAACTACGTTACTTTGGATCCTGGTGCCTCCATAATGGTACCATTATGGATTCGAGGACCTGATAATCCAGGCTCTCATCATGTTGATCTTCTGTTTTACTACGAAACTTTGCCTCAAGTGAAGTCAAAGCTAAGGTAACTAATTAAGATGAAATTTAAGTATTAACATAAGAAAATAATATATAGCTCCCTATAAGTATGAAACTCTCCTCCATTTAAGCATTCCATGATTGTAAACAGCATTTTCTTCCATTGAAATTTGTAAAAAGTTTCTAGCGCCACCTATTAAGAGTTTTTGGCGTTAAAAAGATGAAATATTTGTTTAGAAAATTTTCAAATTTATATCGTAATTAAATAGTTAAAGGTCTAGACGTTATTATTATGATAATTATAACTGATTAAGTACATGTCAAAATTATCATAATAAATTAATAGATGGCGCGAGATTTTGACGAACGAGGCTAGCGTCTCCTACACTGGTACGAGGTAAGGAGCATCTTGTGTCTCTACGGGGGGGGGGGGATATTTCCCCGGCCCATCGTGCCTTTCGCGGACACCTTAGGTGGCAGCGATGGTTTCGCCCCCCTTTTACTCGTAGTACCGAAACTTCTCCCCATGTGGCTTTAAAAGCGTAAGCGCGCCAAATTTGGGAGCAAATGCTGTAGTATGAAAAGTACTACCTTCACATACTTATAGGGAGCTATATATTATTTTCTTATGGTATTAAGGAATGTTAATCTTAATTATTCTTGAATTTAATTAATTTATAGGTATAGGTTGTTACAACACACTTTTGAAATTTTTACGACGCCATCTGTAAATTTGAAAGCGACTGTTAGGAGAAGTTTTGCCCCCGTTGAAAATCACGGGCTTCACGCTAACAATTTAATAGCGTCACTTCAATGTGAAAATCTGTTAAAGGTGAATATCAAATATCCCCAAGGTTTTAACTTTTAAGTAAAACTTAGGTAATTAAATTAATGAAAAAAAAATTAATTTATCGCAATAGGATCAAAGTCCAAGTACGGCGGATATAAGTATTGTTCAAGTCAATGGGCCAGTCAAAATTGGTGGATCAAATCTTTAGGAGAACCCGTAGCTAGTGGTATAAATGAAATATATATTTATTATTTTTATTACATGACCTAATTTAAAATTTCCCCATAGGTCAATACACGTAAAACCTTCAGAGTCATTACATATGAACTTTCACGTCTTTCCGTTTACAGCCAAAAACACTGGTATTAATTACCCCAACTAATCATTCTTATTCTTAATTTTTTAAGTTTAAATAATACCTTAATATATATTCCAGTTGCTAGTCAAGAAGTTATGGTTTTCTCTCAAATTCCTCTCGAGCGAACTGCTGTTGAAAGTAGCGCAGCCCCCTGTTCTGAATTTTGCCTTCGATCGTTGCTATGTGGGCTGGCCCCATTAGCCCTTGAAAACGAAGGTTCCATCCTTATCAAGATAAGTTGGTGCCGAATCTTGAATTGGAAGCTTTAGAAGGTTGCAACGCGGTCAACTTAACCTTAACCATTTTATGGAAGCCACTGTGCAACGT